>JAKUCV010005963.1:0-16172 GCA_028386065.3 Turnera subulata
TATGCACATATTTGCATGGCAAATCATATATACCAAAACAAACTCAGCATATCATTTGATAATACAAAACAACAACATGTTCAAAATCACTTAGCATATCACATACACAAAATGATTCCTACACATGCTAGGATGATCATATCACATATGCATCACTTATACGGTTTAGAGCTTCACAAGAAGGCTCCGCTACCACTGTGAGTTTCCGGAAATGCTATTGACACTCAAGAGCAAGCAAAACATGCAGCGGAAAGACCGAAAACAAGCCTAGAACCACATGTGAAGCTACAGAACCGAATAACAATTTTTACATACCTTGTTCGGTTGAGGTCTTTCACCCAACTGTAGAGCCAAATCAGCTAGAGCAAGACAAAAGCCACGCCCCTCTACGGTATCCACACGAACCGTGATCTTCCCGGAATCGTCACACGAAACCAAGAGCGAGCACTCCCGGACTGATGTGCTAGCAACAAGTAACCGGAAGCCTTTTATGTGTGTGTTTTTTCTTCTAACTTTCACAAAGGAAGAAGAAAGGAAGAGAGGTGTGTTTTGGGGAGCTCTGAAACGTGGTGAAGGAGTGAGGGAGCAGCAAAAATCTGATCACACTTGCTCTAATCCCTCTCAACCCCTAATGATAATGCATTAGTGGTAATGGCCAACATTTGGCCCCATTGAAAGTGACATTCACTAACAAGCTTTCCACTAATGCACAATCAAACACTAAGCACTAAGGGGGCTCAATTATTCTGCCAATAAGTGAACCACCCAACCCAATAACGACCTGGTTGAACCATGGTCCAACCACACCCGGTCCAACCATGGTCCAACCACGGTTCAACCAACTGCTCGAACCAACGGTTCTATGTGTGTGACCCTGTAGGCACTTGTAACGTCCGGTAATAATTGTAAAATTCTCATTTTACAATTATAAGCAAAGAGCGGCGTCTAGCAACACATCATTGCTACCCGAACGACAAGATCAGTACTGATTCTCTATGCCTCGGAATATGTCATCGTCCCTTCGTCCCATTATCAAGATCAAACACGAGACATGGAATATGTCAATCTCGTATATGTTTAATCTATGTTTCTTGATCACCACAAGTTCTCCAACTTGTACCCGTATGTAGAATTCATATCACATATGCAATTCTCAACATACGCTAGTCTTAATTTATTATTACAACCCATCCGTAATAATAATCGACTAGAGACATTTAAGAATATGAAATATTCTAGGGTTATAAGTATGTGCAAGCGTTTATCTCATAAACGATACTTATTGGAATAACCTTAAGGCGTATACATGACTACAAATAATCATCCATGATTGGCTTTTGGGCATATTATACTAACAGTTAAAACAACCACTTTCATCTATGATAGTGCTGTCCTGTTTAATTTGCTAGTTGTTGTCATGGAGTTTGATCATCTTGGCCCAGTAGGCATGGAACTCCAGAGTACTAATCAATAGTTTCAAACTTTCAATATTTTCATAACCAAAATGCCAAGCTTTAAGTGTGCCACATGAGCTCCATATTTTTTCCCCATTCGGTATCCAAACCGCTAAATAATTTGGATCCGACCCAGGTTCATGTACTGATGTACCTAATTATAGCGGTTGAATCTCTGAATGGAGTTTTTTGCACATATACTAAGACTCGAATTCACTTGAATTTGAGACCATTTAAGACCAAGTCATCTAACATTGGAGTAACTCCACATTGACTGAGACCTTCGTTTTATCCTAGGGAAAAAATTTCTACAAAAAAACTCTTTACTTGTTTTTTTCGGTATATCAGGAGTTGCACTAAGTCTCAAATGGTAATGAGGTAAGGGTTTAGAGTTTGATTCCCATTCTCACCATCTACGACAAAAAGGAAAAAAGTTTCATTACCTTTAGTAGGGCCGTAGGGGTTTGATGGGTGCATAGTTATCTTTTGGGGACTCATTTTGTCTTTGTACACCTTTCTGGATAATTCTGAATGCGTATTTATGACGGTAATAGAAACAATAGGCGCCGCCGATATTATAAGACCTGGACCAGCTTTCAGTGGAACATATTTCCATCTATTCTCGTCTCTCTTACTTTCTTAGTGTTTAAGCACAAATTAAGGATGCTGCTAAATTAATTGTGCAAATATCGCTCCACTTAATCATATTCACCAATTATGCTAAAAGTTTGCCATAGAATGATAGAAATGGTGGTTCATAAAAAAATTGAGTTAAGATATTATTTTTAACATGAAAACTTGAATGGGTGAGAGGAACTCCGAAATGCATCAATAAATTAACTCATTTAAAACAAAGCGAGATGACTCTATCAAATTCTCTATGTGGCTACATGTGCCTAATTAAGCTTGATATATATCATCTTGGTTAATTTAGCCTTATGTGCCTGGGTCCATAGATTTTAAACTATATAGGCGGCTTTCGGTTGTAGAGTCTTAGCATGCATCTCGCATAATTAGGCTCAATTGTATCATCAACTATATCATGCATTAATGGGTGCGGTTTTATTTCCTAGTCAGGCTATAGATGTTAGTTTCCTTTTAATTAATAGCCACTTGTCAAGAGCGGATATAGCTAAACCCACAGGTAAATTAAGGTGACAATAAATTCTGTTTTGTTCACTGCAAGGAAAGCAACACCCACCAAAAAAGCAAAGAAGCTATATTAATAGTATTATAGAAGTTGTACCAAGTGATCGCATGATCATTTGGCATATCATATAATAACCGATGAAGGATTTCCTATTTAGTTTTGAGGGAATATATATATATATATATATATATATATATATATATATATATATTTCTTGTTTTAAAACATATAGATCTAACATTTAATATAGCTTAAGCACCATATAATTGTTGTGCACATTCTCTTCGCCAGCTGATAATGTCTCCAAATTCCTGAAAGTACAAAAGAAAAAGAAGACATAATGGCTGTCGATAAACGGAAGATATAGAAATGGAACAGTATAATTAATCAGGTAGATAGGCGACGAACTCATGCAAAAGTAACACAACCCTGAGGTTCTTGCCCGAAAAAGCTATAAAAATTAAACATGGCATTGCTCACTCATCTCGCACCAGATATGGGAAGAGTTTAAAAACAGGAAAACATGCATTTTTCATGCCGTTCAACGTAGTTAAACTGAACAAAAATATATAGAATCTGACATCAACAAGTAGTCAGGCACTGCCAGTTGCAAGACCAAAAAAAGAATGTGTAAAGTTTCCATAAGTGTAGTGGACAATTGACATAGACCATACCTGATGGAATGGAAGTGCATATATATTAACTAGAACACGAAACGAAGATTTGTGTATCCCTGCAGGTTTGATTGATTGATCACTTGAACTAATCAAGCACTAATCCATGTGTATAACCAAGAACATGCATGTTGATATGTCTGATGGAGAAGAGTTATTCTAGCAAAATTTTCTATGCGTGCTTAGTTGTCAAAACTCAAAACCAAGTAAGCATAAAATGGCTCCTCCAAATGCTGTTGGCCATTCTTTATATTGGAAGCGCGAATGTATAGCTTTTTACCCACATAGAAAACTTTGATTTTCTTCCAAAATTAGGTTAGGATCATGACTCGAATTCAGACCTATTCCGCCTGGACGACAAGCTCCACTCAGAATGGAATAGTGTAGACTTTTCAGATGTTACTTAAATCTAATATCATTTCTGGCCTCTTTTTTCCTTTTTTCGGTAGAGAGGAGAGACACTTTTGTTATTTTATGTGGGCAGTTTTTTTTTTTTTTTGTTTTAGAAATTTTAGGTTGAGTGAAGTTTGGCAGTCCAAAGTTAGGATAAACCACCGCAAACGTTTATACTCGTATCTACAAATTATCTATTAGATAAGTTTCGAACTCTCAATCGATTGAGAATGCTGATTGAATCCCAACTAACTAAGCCAACCCATTGGCAAGTACGGAGTTTCTCCAACGCTTGGTCACTTTCCACCCCACTCGTGTCTTTGCAGAGGAAAAAATTCTTGAAATTGGAAGTTTAATTAATTATAGCTAGGGTCCATCCTAATTAAAACAGGCTGCAATTACTGCTGCTTAGTGGTTAGCTAGAAGCACGAGCACACCTCTGTAAGCTGCCTAACTAGGTGGCGTTGTAAAGCTACAATTAGGTGTGGCTACACTTTAGCTTTAGATTGGATTAATGGCAAACTAAGATGTCACACCTAACAAGTCACGATAACAATCCTAGCGGTTTAGCCCTATAATTTGATGGTGACTAGGTTCTAATGTCTAAATTCTGTCATAAATTAAGACAGATAGGAAGTGTGGACATTGACAGTACTGTAGTTTTGTTATATCAGGAAAAGGCAAGATAAATTTGTCAACTTGAAACTCATGCTTAAAATTTCATGGAGGAAATTGAACTAAATCTGTCTTGCAAATGCATGTGATGTGAGGGAACATCCTCAATGGAGTATCTCTACTTTGGCCTTTTTGCGTGCGCATGTGTTTTTTTTTTTTGCTTTAAATGCTAAATTGTTATCAGTCTTCATTTTGCTTCTGTGCTCTGTGTACACTTTCTATGTAATGATTTATACTAGGAATGTTGCCGACACTTGACTGGCCAATTCTTGCTTTTCTTTGTTTTATATATGTAAGTAGCAGTATATTGATCACTACCAAAACACATGTTTATACCGATTTTTTTCTGAAACGCTCCGACTCGTATTTACCGTACACAGTAAACACGTGCCGGAACTGTGACAACCCAACCAATATAAGCCCAAGCATACAGTGTACACAACTGAAACCCGGCCCAACAGCCCAAAATAGGAAACATCATAAATAACAAAACCGGCCCAATGGCCCAATAATATCAATAAAATGCACAGCGGAAGACTTAACAACTCACTAAACACTGTATGCGACATAGATGCAGACTATGGATCCGAGCCCTGTCCAAGGGATAACGCCGCAGCCTATCGGGAATGCACCAACCCTGTACCACAAACAACTCAGCCTACGGGATGAAAGCCCGCAGGTGAGGGGTGAGTCCGGAGTGCTCACCAACCAAGGATAAACAGAGATATGCAGACAACTATAATACTTCAAAGAAGAAATACAGACAATATTCACAACCATACCAAAGCCAATACCGTACAGGACAGACCAACTCAAAGACTTGACCCAAATGTACCAAGGACTTTATTATTATTCCAATTTTATCTTTCTGACCCCGTTACGGATAAGCTAAGGTCGTACCAGGCTATCAACCTGTTTATGGTGCCAGATCAAAAAGAACCCGGGATCAACATCCCAATATCAAATCTCAGGGATCAACATCCCAATCACAATCTCAGAGATCAACATCCCAATCACGATCTCAGGGATCAACATCCCAATCACAATCTCAGGGATCAACATCCCAATCACAAATCCGGGATCAACATCCCAATCATAATCTCAGGGATCAACATCCCAATCACAATCTCAGGGATCAACATCCCAATCACAAATCCGGGATCAACATCCCAATCAAACCGGCATCAACATGCCCATCATAAGTAACCCAGATCATGGCCATCACAAAACAGTCTCAAACCATCCGGTCGCACCTCTACTTACCACGTGATAATTATGTCATCATCATCCAAAAACCAAATCTTAAATCAACTTCCAATTTCCATTTCCTTTTTCCCAATTATCCATGTCACAGTTTATTCCGACAAACTAGTCACAACACTGTCTATCGACATCAAACACAATATCCAAATCAGTCAAACAATTACTCAACTTCCTATTAACTCAAATTATACGACAGACCAATCCATCAATAGTTTCATAGCATCAATCATTCACAATCCAACATCAAACGCAACACAGTATCTAAGAAACCATTAACAGTCAACACAGTAGTTCAATCAAGCAGGACAATATCAAGAATCACACACAGAAACTACATCAACAAATCCGTGTCATCAAATATCCAACAATAATATATATCATCACAATTTCCAATATTCAATTTCACAAGTTGTTCAACTTACTATTACCAAAGGATATCCCACAGACTAAACCGTCAACATATCTTAACACCAATCATTCACAATTAACAGATCAACGTCAATCACAACACAATATTCACAGAACCGATATCACAAACCAACAACAACAACAATAACCATAACAACAGTTCAATCTAACAACAAAACACACAAAGTATTACAGGCACATACCAAGGCTTATACATCCTCACCTTGGCCGATTATCAATTATGAAAATGTCCAGCAAATTCCAAGTCCGGTTCCTCAGCAAATTGCTCGTTATCAACTCCTATATCAATCAAATAATATGCACACATAAGGTGATATGCAAATGCCATGCTAATACTGTGTACCAGAAAATAAATACTGACTCGTCTCGGTTACTCCCCCGGTTAATTTTCCATTATCATCATCATTCACCATTTATTTTCAAGTGTCAAAATACCATACTATACTTATACCTATACCCGGATATTAGTCCGGTATTTTATTACCTTAATAATACTCTTTTCCAAAATTACTTCCTCAAAATAATTATTATTTACTATATATCCTCCAAAAATATTTTCCATATAAATCATACTTTTTTAGAATATAATTACCATGCATTTAAATTTTTTTTCTATTTTTCCAGAATTATTCTTTTCCTCTTATTCCATATTCATACTTCTATCTTCTTCTTTTTTTTTAGGATCAGGCTGGGCCAAAATAGTACTAGCCCCAGCCCAACCCAAAGTTCAGCATCTGGCCCAGGCGTAGGGGTCCAGGCCCAGGCATGAGCCACGACCCGCGCCTAACCCAGCAAGCCCATGGTTTAAGCCCACACAACCCATCCCAATAAATCCGGGTCAGACCCGACCCACGTCGTGACCCATCCGGGTCGACACCACAATCTATCTCACCTCGGTGACGGGACGGCACGTTCGTCGTGGAGCGAGACGGCGAGGCGACGCAGGAAGGGCAACGGCGGTAGGAGACGCGAGGAAGCGTCGTCAGCTGCTGGTGAGGTTCGTCGACGACGGCGGGTGAGGCGGCTCGTCGATTTGCAGGTGGTGTCGGTGGAGGCTGCGTGGTGGAGGACTCGGCCCGACAACGACTGCAGGGACGGGCGGCGTGAAGAGAAGACAACGGCGGCACCGCCCGGCAAGGAGGCGACGACGCGAGGCTGCAGGTGGTCGGGTGGCTCTGGTCCCGTTGTCGCTCGGCGGCTGAAGTGATGAGGAGGAGGCGGCGGCGGCGGATCCAAGTGACTCCCGTCTGGTTAAGGCAGCTGCAGCGACGAGGAGAGGAGGGAGAGCGGTGCTTGTGGCGGGTCGCGGCAGTGGTCGTCCCGGTGGTTGCAGCGGCGAGCGAGGGTGCAAGGGGACGAAGGTGGTTCTGCTGCAGGTGTAGGCGGCGGTGTGAGCAGGCGGCAGAGGGCGTGGCTCCGACGCGTAAGCGGGGTGGCAGAGGTGGTTCACGGGTAGTGGTGGCTCGGGTGGTATGCCACGGTTCACGCGAGGAAGAGAAAGGGAAGAAAAGAAGGGAAGATGGGTATAGGGTGTCCAAAACGTTGTGGTATGGGTTGCTAGTGTGGTTGTTTTTTTTTATATTTTTCCTTTTGCAGGTTTGGTTGCTCAAGAGGTATCTGCAAGTACGGGAAAATGAAGTTGCAGATGAAGAAATAAAGAAGAAGGTGTTGGTGGTTTGCACTGGTTTTTGGCAGAAGGTAGCTTTGCAGGTGAGGCAGGGGAGATGTAGTTGGCTAAGGATGGTGCAGAGTGATGGTGAAGTTGACAGAGTCACAGGAGAAGAAAAACAAAGAGAATCACAGGCAGCACAGTGGGAGGCGGCTGCGTGACTCAATCACGCAGTCGTGTCCCGACCGGACCAGAAAATAACTGATATACCCACTTAATTATTTTCCGGTGTGATTTTTCCGAGAATTCCGAAACCCGAAAAATACCATCTTAGGTCCAAAAAATTCACGGAAGAATCACGAGCGCGGGAAAACTCTCGGTTTCGAAAAACGACGCCCGATTTACCTTGAATTAATTACCCAAGATTAATTCAACAGTAAATCACGGTAAAACCAAATTAGTTCATTAAGAAAAAAGGAAATACACGCACAGGCACATGCTTTCTCACTAGTTCCTTTTTTTTGGTTGGGGCTTATTTCTACTCTAAATTTCTTGTCCTTGGGCCCTTGCAATTTTAATTCCCAGGTTCAGTATAGTTAAGCGTAGAATTAAGGCAAGAACAAAACAATAAAACAGTAAAGCAGTTTTCTTTCATCTTTAATATATATGGTCTATATGTTTAAGGCGAGACAGGAATACCAAACTTCATTCCTGGTAGTTTTAGCCTTTCTTTTTCTCTTGGAACCTAGTATCTGGCTTCATCAAGAAATGGGTAATCTGTGTAGCCAATGACAGGATCTTGAGTGTAGAAGGTGCTTCTATCATACTGGTTGAGCTCAGAATTGAGCTCAAATCTCCTTGGCAAGTCAGGATTGGCAAGAAAGGTGCGGCCAAATGCAACCAAATCAGCACCTCCATTGGCAATGACTTCATTGCCAGTGCCTCTGCTGTAGCCTCCTGCCACTATAAATGTCCCCTTGAAAGACTTCCTCATTGGCAACAGGCTGTGTTTGGTCTCTCCCGCTTGGAATTGTGTGATCATCCTCGGCTCTATCACGTGACAGTAGAGAATTCCATATTCGTTCAAGCCCTCTGCCATATGCAACCCAAGTGCTTCAGGATTGGAATCACTGCAGTCATTGTAGTCTGCATATGGTGATAGTCTGATACCAACTCTGTCTGCTCCAATCTCATCAGCTACAGCTTTTACTACTTGTAATGGGAACCGGCAACGGTTCTCCAAGCTCCCTCCATATTCGTCTGTCCTGTCATTGACCTTGTCTTTCAGGAATTGATCTATCAGGTACCCATTGGCCCCATGAATCTCTACACCGTCGAAACCTGCGAATTTGACAGTGATTGCTCGTTTCTTGTGCAAGCAATGTAGTACTTATATAAAAAAATGGTAGGTATCAGTGAGCTTGTAGCTCCCTAGTACTCTGACAAAGCAAGAGGGGTGCGGTTTTGATTTCGAGCCTTATCTTCCATATTGACAAATATTTTTTTAGAAGAAGAGAGTAAATAATGTAGCTTCAAGTAGATAGTTGTTTGTTAAGGATTACCTGCTTCTAGTGCATTTCTTGCAGCAACTCTGAAGTCTTGTACAATTTCAGGGATCTCCTCAGTTGAGAGCCTACGAGGAGTAGGAAATTCTGCTGGAGTAGAGCCATCAATGTGAACCTTTGATGCAATTGGCTTATCAGTACTAGAGATGGGAGCTTGACCATTAGGCTGGAATACTGAGAAACATGTGAAATACAATTAGTAAACCGTCAATTATTTCTGGGGTTTAGATTGAGCTGCAAGTGTTCTCTCCTAAATAAACTAAAGTATTAGCATACGAAGTAATATTATAGTGAAGCAGGCATTTTTGGGTTATCTTACTTACTGTTACTGGAAGCTCTTCCAGAATGCCAAAGTTGGCAGAAAAAAATGCCTCCTTTCTGATGAACCCCATTCACAATTGGTTTCCATGCTTCTACTTGTTCTTTTGTGTAAATTCCAGGAGTGCAAGGGTAACTAACAAAACGAAATAGAAAGGGAATTCAGTCGATTTGGAGGGAGATGATTTATATGCAGTGGATATGTTCCGGGTGAGACCCTAAGAGAACCTCATTCCCTCTTGGCCTTTTTAACACTTGATATTTGGACAAAGATAAAGCGCAATACGGGCGCAACAACACGGTGATTCCTCAGTGGTCGGATCCGGTAATAGTTGGTTGCTCGTTGTTCAGTAAGCGAACAATAAGCTAATCGTGCCTTGATCATCATGCCTTGATTACCAGGAACGAAATGGTGCAAAAGCATTTGGTAGAAGTCTTATCTAATGAGTAATTGCAAACTTAAAGATAGACATACAAGATTAAAGTTGAGAAAATTATACCCTTTAGCCGTTTCTGAAATAATGGTGGCTTCTCCAATCAAGAAACCGCCCGCCGTTGCTCTTTGAGAGTAATATAAAATGGAGTGTGGTTGAGGCAAAAATTCATAAGATCTCAATCTGGACATGGGTGCCAAAACCACCCTACAAAACAGCAAAATTCATTGACAAGATCATTCACACAACAGAAGCATGCTATCCGTCTTGGTCTATTTACAGGGAGTGGAGGAGGATAAGAATTCATAGCTTCATCTAAAGAACCTGATGATAAATTCAAGTTTCAAATGATTCCCAGTTGGAATATGCAAGTGACATTAAAAAAATGTTGGCACAGGTACATACAACTGCCGGTCAAGAACTCCATAGACTTGTAGTTTGTTTTAGCTAGAACTCAAGCAGCCAGGGAAGCTAATCATCAAAGCTGATTATTAAGTTTATAGTAAACCTTCATCTGTCAGCTTATTTTTGATACGTCCCGTATAACATAAACTGAAGATTAAGCGAAAAATCATTCATTATATTTTGAGATAATAAGCTGACCTGTGTGACAAGTTGAAATCGCCCATCTTGTAAGGAGATAGGAGCGGTATGGGGGATGCCTCCATTTCATGCTCATCTTTTCTGTTTGTCTCTGCTCCACCCATGATCAGGTCATCCTTTTTCTCCATATTCAATAGCTCTGAATTTTTTTCCTTATTGGGTCTCAAGAGAGCTCCAGTTCTATGCATATATACCACCACAATGAATTTCTTATAATTTTCTAAGATTGTGTAATGGCATTAGCTTTTGAGTACTTATTCTTCCAATGGTGGTCATCATTTTCCTCATACAAAACGCAAGTTGTTCATATTAAGGCCCTTCTCTATTTATATTTTTTTTAATTGAAAAAAGCCATTCTATTTATAATGGAGCAGACAATAGATAGTTCCGTACATAATTTGCTTACCACTTTGTTCAGGCAAAGTCTTGATAAAGATAATGCTTGTGAAAATCCAACACATTGGCGGCCAATCACAGACCTGCACGTAATATCTATTTTATGAGAAACATACAATATTCTCATTAAGAAAAGAAACACAAAATATTATTCCCACAATATTCTCCAATATGTGGGAGTATGAGCATCCATACCTTAACCTTATCCCTTGGACCCAAGTATTCTAAATTGATCCTACTGTGTTGTGGTGTGGGCTTTAGTCATCTTATCATATATGATTTCTCTCTTTTATTTGTGTATGAGAAATACACCTCCACCACGGTTGGTCCTAGTGGCAAGTGACTTGGTTCTGCTTAAGCGAAGTCTCGGGATCGAGTCCTCGTGTACGCGATTATACTTAAGATATAGATATTTTACTAATTTAAGATAAAACTTATTTAATATTTAAGGCTAAAATTACTAAAATTATCCAAAAATATTTCTATAAATGCTTTAAAATATTATTATATTATGATTCTATAATTTATTATTTTATTTAATATATGAGAAAATCTTATTATATACCTATTTGCTTAGAAATTACAACACAACTTGTGCAAAATAGAAAATTTTTAAATTGATGTTTTGGTTTGTTAGACTTAATAGGTAACCCGCGGGTCAACTCGAACCTGACACGATAATAAACGGGTTGGACACATCACGACACGATTATTAAATGGGTTGGGTCTGGTTGAAGATTTGGAACCCGTTTACCTGTTCAACCTGACACGAACACGATACGACAACACGAATTGCCAGGTCTACCTATGGTGAGACAAAAATTCCAAACTTCATCTCTTGTAGTTTTAGCCTTACTTTTTCTTTTAGTTTTTGGGTTCAGCAAGAAATGGGTAATCTGTATAGCCAACGACAGGATCTTCGGTATAGAAGGTGTTTCTGTCATACTGGTTAAGCTCAGAATTGAGCTCAAATCTCCTTGGCAAGTCAGGATTAGCAAGGAATCTGCGACCAAATGCAACCAAATCAGCACCTCCATTGGCAATCACTTCATTGCCAGCGCCTCTGCTGTAGCCTCCTGCCGCTATAAATGTCCCCTTGAAAACCTTCCTCATTGGCGACAGGCTGTGTTTGGTCTCTCCAGCTTCAAGTTCTCTGATCATCCTTGGCTCTATCATGTGACAGTATAGAATTCCATGCTCGTTCAAGGCCTCCACCATATGCAACCCAAGTGCTTCGGGATTGGAATCACTACAACCATTGTAGTCTGCAAATGGAGATAGTCTGATCCCAACTCTGTCTGCTCCAATCTCATCGGCTACAGCTTTTACTACTTGTAATGGGAACCGGCAACGATTCTCCAAGCTCCCTCCGTATTCGTCTGTCCTGTCATTGACATTACCTTTCAGAAATTGATCGATCAGGTACCCGTTGGCCCCATGAATCTCTATGCCATCGAAACCTGCAAATTTGACAGTGATTGCTCTTTTCTTGTGCATGCAATAAGTCAATAATGTAGCTATCAATGAGCTACAAGCTCATTAGTACTTTTGTTAGAGGGGTGAGGTTCCGAATTCGAGCCTCACCTTCCAGACAAATATAACAGAAAAGTCAATATTGTAGCTTCAAGTAGATTGAGTTGTTTTTGAAAAGAATACCTGCTTCTAGTGCATTTCTTGCTGCAACTCTGAAGTCGTTGACGATTTGAGGGATCTCCTCAGTTGAGAGTCTACGGGGAGTAGGAACTTCTGCTGCAGTACTAAAGCCATCAATGTGAACATTTGGTGCAATTGGCTTATCAGTACTAGAGACGGGAGCTTGACCATTGGGCTGGAATACTGAGGAACATGTGAAATACAATTAGTAAACCGTCAATTATTCCTAGGTTGTCAGTGAAGCAGGCATTGTTGGGTTCTCTTACTTACTGTTACTGGAAACTCTCCCCGCATGCCAAAGTTGGCAGAAAAAAATGCCTCCTTTCTGATGAACACCATCCACAATTGGTTTCCATGCTTCCACTTGTTCTTTTGTGTAAATTCCAGGAGTGCAAGGGTAACTAACAAAACGAGAGAAAAGGGGAATTCAGTCAATTGCTCGTTGCTCGCTGTTCAATAAGCGAACAACAGGCTAATCGTGCCTTGACCGTCATGTCTTAATTAAGAGGAACGTACAGTGCAAAAGTATTTGGTAGAATTCTTATCTAATTATAGTTGCAAACTTAAGGTAGACATACAATACAAGATCAAAGATGAGAAAATTATACCCTTTAGCTGTTTCTGAAATAATGGTCGCTTCTCCAATCAAGAAACCGCCGGCCGTGGCCCTTTGAGAGTAATATAAAATGGAGTGTGGTTGAGCCAAAAATTCGTAAGATCTCATTCTGGTCATGGGTGCCAAAACTACCCTACAAAAAACAGCAACATTCATGGACAAGATCATTCACCTAAAGAACCCGGTCTATTTACAGGGAGGAGTGGGTAAGAATTCGTAGGTTCTTCGCCTAATTAAATAACCTGATTAGTAATTCAAGTTTCAAATGATTCAACGTTGGAATAAGTGACATAAGAAAGAAAAAAGAAATGTTGGAATAAGGACCATACTACTGCTGGTCATCAAGAACTCCATTGACTTTCATAGGAGCAGCCGGGGAAGCTAAATTAAAGCTGATTATTAAGTTGTAATGTAAACCTTGATCTGTCAGCTTATTTTTGATACGTCCTCATAAACTGAAGATTAAGCGAAAAATCACTTCATTATATATATTTTGGGATAATAAGCTGACCTGTGTAGCAAGTTGAAATTGCCCATCTTGTAGGGAGTTAGGAGTGGTATAGGGGATGCCTCCATTTTTTGCTCATCTTTTCTGTTTGTCTCTGCTCCAGCCATGATCAGGTATTCAGGTTATGCGTCTTCTCCATATTCTGTAGCTCTGAAATTTTTTTGGGTCTCAAATCAAGATATAGCTCTAGTCCTAATCTCTATGCACATATACCATCACAATGGACTTCTTTCAACTTTCTAAGATTTTGCAATGGCATTAAGCATAGGAGTTTTGACTTTTGAGCACTGATGCTTCCAGTTGTTTTTTTGTGAGAAACGCACAACATTTTTTGTTATGACAAACACACAGTATTGTCAACAAAAAAAGAACAGACAACATCTGGGAGAGGTAGTTTCTGCTACTTTGTCCATCTTATCCCTTGGCCCAAGTATTTTAAAATCTAATGTGTTGTGGGCTTTTTAGACACCTCCACACCATATATGATTAGTGTCAGTTAGACCATTAATAGCTATCCTAATATAAACCTTAGACTTAAGCCATTACTATAGCCATATTATTTTTCTCAAAACTTCTGACTTGTGTTTGCCTCCCGTTGAATTTTTGTGATGTAAATAGCTGTTTATACAAATGAAGAAAAATAAATTATATTCATATAACTTCTTTACAAAGAATGCCAAGTTTACAAATACAAAATATTAATACAAGCGAATAAGAGAAGAAAATATTACACGAAATGATTATAGATAAATTATGATTTTATACAAATGATGCAGTTTAGAATAAGTTAATAAAATATCTACGCTTATAATGACATATAATTAACAGTAAGTAATATTAAGAACTTAAGTAGAAGTACAAGGTGTGGCTACATAAAGTTACAATTACAAAAGATGGAATGAATAATTTAAAAATTTAAAAGAAAATTTTTTATTACTTCATCCTGTTCAATTTGTTAATTAATTAATTGATTCAACTTAATTTTTTTTACATATTCTTGTAATTTCTTTATATTGATAATAATAAACTTAATTTAGAGAATAGTCTAATTATATATTAATTACCATACCATGTGCATTTCCTAACTGCGTAGTTAGAAGCTTTGGTGCAAGAAAGAAACTAAAATGCAAGCTTAATTATATCAATCCTTTCGTCCATAATTGCAAATTTCTTCTGTGCGCTTCATCTTCCACCGGCAGTACCATCTTCTACACAAAATGATTCCCTTAATTAGGTCCATGCCTGTGTCCCACAAAATGTCAACTCCTTGTGTGTGTTGCAAACAAACAAGACCATATCTATCTTACGTTATTTTGTTTATTGTTGGTGTTTTCAGGTACATACATCAAATTCCCTTCAAGCTATCTTGATGTTGTTCAATATTCGTGATCCTTAATAATCACCTTGTCTTGCCAATATATGACACATTAGGGTCCACTTTGAGGATTGGACTATGCTAGGAGTGGTGTGGGCGATGAGACGCATAAAAATCCAAGTGAAACCCTCCCTATGTATCTCCCTATGTATTTCTTACAATTCCATCGTAGGTTATCCCTATGGACTATAATTTTATGTTCTAACTAATTAGTCTTTAGCAGTAATCAACTAGCCCTTTTTGGTCGAACAAGGTAGCCCTATTTAAAATTGAGTGTTACAGATAGAATAATTCACATTATATGCCCAATCCCAGCAGGAGCTTTGGTCCACTATATGTATGGAGTAAAGTTTTTTATATCCTTCCACTTCATCGATTTCGCATTTGTTGTCCTTTTTTGTTTAATTTCACTCATGTTGTCCCTGAACTCTCAATTTACCGGGCCATGTTGTCCTTTTTACCTTCTACAACAGGTTGAAAGCTGTAAGATTGACACGTAATGTGTGGGACCCATAAGCTGTCCATTTTTATTATTTCTCTCCCTTTTTACTTAGATTTAATTTCAAATAATTTCTAATAATAATTTATTATTTTCTCTCCTTTTAAATTGCCTAGAACTCCCCTTCTAATCACTATTCTGTTCCCCTCTCAACAAGTTTGATGTGTTCATGTTATTCCTTAATTTCTCTAATTGTGGTGGACAAAAACAGTTGATAAAGCAGAGCCAGGACGATGGGTGCGAGGAGATGATAAGCTGGAAGATTTCCCTCGTCAACCAAAGACTCCAAAAATCTGTCTCCAACCAAATGCCTCCTCCTCCTCCTTTCTCAATTCGTCCCTACTCCCTCAGCAACCAGGCATCCAATTTTACTCCCTCTTTTCTTTTCTTCGGTTTTCCCTTTCCACGTTGCTCATTTTGATTCCTTCTCTAACCCATATTTTCTGCAGAGCAGATTTCTCCTAAATCTCGCCTTCCGGCTGTGCAAAATCCCTTGCTTGGCTCCAAAAGGACAAACCCATTCCAGGATACGACTATCCCTGAGACTATCTCTCTTCC
>JAKUCV010005965.1:0-20692 GCA_028386065.3 Turnera subulata
TTTGCTATCTTAGTGTGTTGCCAAAGGACCATGGACACTGATTCGGTCTGGCGGGACATGTCTAGAAAAGCAAGTTAAGTTGAGTTAAGAGGATCGTGAGAAGAGGAAGATCATTGACCGAAATCACATTAGTTTGTATTCACCGGTGCACCAGTTATGACTTATGGTTATAATTGTGAATACAATGTATCTTAATAAGTGAGATCTTCGGTAGATTTCTAATGTGATTTATGATCTAGGGTACTTGCGTACTTTCTGATCTACTTAAATTTTTTTTTATGAGAGGCTGTATATTCCTAACAGATGTATAGCATTTGACTCTCAAAGTATGTTGGTCGCACGATCTACTTCCCTCTATGAATGTATGAGGTTTTCAAGAGAATATGTTTCTCATGGTTAGTGTATGTGTGCACTCCCATTATGTGTGAGTGGGAGATGTTGGAATAAAATGATTAGTACACCCACAATGGGGTGCACTATCATGATGCACTATCATCATGGAGGGACCTCCACAATTTATCATGGTGCACTATCATAGTGGAGGAGCCCCCACCAGCTGCAAAGATAATAGAGGGACCTCCACCAGCTCAGCATCCACCAATATACCTGCTATAAAAGGAATAGCATGGGTGCGTGAAAAACATAGAGAAACATACACAGGATTGAGAAATACATACCAGGGTTTAGGTTGTGGAGACTCAGAAGTTGATCCAACGTACTGTGACAACTTCTACCGACCGGTAAACCGAGCTAAGCTCCCGATCCTGCTTCCGCTGTGTGCTAGGAAATAGAAGTAAGTTTCCTGCTCAATTAATTTCTTCAATTATCAATGTGATTCGGTGGAATCATTTCTGCGGCTTGATGTGGTATGCTAAAGTCAGGGCATAATGGAGCAAGAGGGCAGAATAACTTGGTCAGATTAGTATTAGGGATGGGAAAAATGTAAGTTTTGGCATGACTGCTGGATTGGTGGTGAAGTTCTTAAACTGTTTACCCCCGTCTTTTTTCGATTACCTTACATCAAAATCTGGTTGTGGAAGAGGCCATTGTTCGGTGTTGTGATAGATGAATGATGAATGTAGAGTGGAGAAGACCATTATTTTCATGGGAACAATTGGAGGAGGATTCTCTAAATGTTAAACTGATAGGCATTCGTCTGAGGGCGAACACACCTGGCTTCGAAACAAAGACGGTCAACACTCCTCTGAAGATGGCTACAATGCGTTGTTGTCTAATAACCAACCGAGTATTCCGATTCCAAAGGTATGGCTTGGTATTGTTCCTCCCAAGGTTGAATGTTTCTTGTGGTTAGCCTTCCAAATTGGAATTGCTACCAAATTTGCTTTGCTTTGTCGTGGTATTTTCAATCTTGAGCAAGCAATGTGTGTGCTTTGTGTATGGATGAAATTGAAGACATAGATCATTTATTCCTCCATTGCCGTGGTGTTTGGTTTTTTTGGTCAAAAATTTGCTCGTGGTGGGGAATTAGGTAGTGTATGCCAAGACGACTTGATGATTTGTTTATGCAGTGGGTTGAGTTTGCAAGGAGATCTTCTGCCAAGCCCTCCTGGATGACAATTTTCTATGCCTGTATCTGGAGCATTTGGCTTGTCCGGAATAGTAAGATATTTGAAGGTAAGGTTGTGGATTGGGAAAGACCCTTTGATGTGGTTCTTCTTTGGGCGTTGGCATGGATAAAAGTGAAACAGCCTAATTTCCCATATTCTCTTGGCGATTTACTTGTTAGCGCTGAAGGCATTAGAGATTGGGGTGGGGGTAAAAATTAGAATGGGGATGGTGTAATTGTCCCAGTGGGGCTTACTTTTGGTTCCTGAATTGTGCCTTTGCATTTGGATTTAGTTGCTGTCATCGCTTTGGTGACAGCCTAAATCTGTGAACTTTCATATTAATCCAATACTATCTTTCTCACAATAAAAATTTTTAATTTCAAATTAAAAAGAACTAACTCTTAAAATGTGTCTTTTCAAAAGGTGTAGATTCGTGAAAATTGCACTCCTCAGAACCTTTACTTATTGGGTTATAAGACTCATGTCATGAGACATGAAAAAAAATGGTTTTAAACTCGGGAATACTAGTATAATCGAGTGGACCTAGTATCAAATAATATGAACGGTTAATCTAAAAAAAAAATACATAAGCTGATGGTCAAGGTGCCATGAAAGGTTTTAGATTTATAAAAGCATATCTAAATTTAGCTTTACATAGCAGTACTTACACACATGCTTAATTCTCTCAACTGTTTCATTTGCCATCAGTTCTCGTTAAAAGAAACTTTTAAGAAAGAAAAAAAAAAGCAAGACCACAATATGCCTAGGCCGACAAGAAAATCTCGTTTGGGCTGCATATTAGCCTAAGTAAGCCCAGATGAATCCAAGCAAAAGACATCAATTAATTATTGCATCTAGGCCTAAACATCAAGTCCCATGGGCTAACTGACCAAAGCTTATAGCCCAGGCTTTTCACAAGCATAAACAATAATTTCAAGTATCTTGTGACAACATCTCTAAGTTGGACTAATTTGGAAACATTAGGCAATTTACTTTATACCTACTATTTCGTCTGGTTTTTGGTTCCTAGTCTTATTTTATTAGTAGCCATGATTGGAGCTATAGTACTTACTATGCATAGGACTACTCAGGTTAAAAGACAGAGAAACCCTAAACCAAAGACCAGTTCCATCACCATCACCGGCATCCGAACGAGTCAAGAGATGGAGGTAAAACATCACCCTCCTTTAGCGATTATGGAGGAGATATTGGCACGGCTACCCATCAAGTCACTCATTAGATTTGTTTGCATGTCCAAGGAATGGTATTCTTACCAAGTCAGTGGTAAACTCGACCAGCTAAGATCTAAACTTGCACCTCTTGATCACCAACTGGTTAGAATCCTCGATTTACATTGTTCTTCTTCTAGTCTTGATGACTGGGAATTTAAGCCTTCTAGTAGTTTTCGTTTCTGGTATTTCGAGGATTACCTTAAAACTCGCACTCCATTGTCTTTTCCTATGGAAACATTGGATTGCACTTATCTGAAACTTGTGGGTTCGTGCAATGGATTAGTTTGTATTGCTCTTGACTCCAAGTACAGCCATCTAGTATTATGGAATCCCACCACCGGCGTCTATAGAAAATTACCAAGACCCGATGAGGGTACTTCTAACTATGAACTTTGTCGTGCATTTTGCTTTGGATATGATTCGGTCCATGACGATTACAAGATTTTCTTGACCTGGGTTCTTGCTCCAAGCTCACATGGACGTAAAACTCAGGTTTTTTCTTTGAAAGCAAATTCATGGAAGAAGAGAAGTAATGATCAGACACCTGAATTGCTATACAATACGGGACTGTTCTTGAATGGAGCACTCCACTGTATCTTGGCTTCATGAAATTGTGGGTTTTGACTCAGGGAAAGAGGAGTTTTATGAGGTCCCAATGCTAGGCCCGGAAGTAATTAACACATCATGAAGGCACGCATGGATCCGGAATCCTTGGAGGCTGCCTCTTCATATCTTGTGGAATGTACACTATTGGGTCATGAAGGAATATTGTGTCCAATCTTCCTGGGTGCAACTAATTGAACTAGAAGATACAAGATCCTGGCCGGTTGATCCAATTAATGGAATTAACCCGAAGATGCATCAAAGTCATCATCACAAGTATATTATAAGCGTGACGATTTGTTGCCACACTTCATCAATAGGCAGGGATACATGCCCAGAGAATATTGGAGGGATCTGAAAATAGTAGATTAAAATCTTCAAGGATCTTCTGATACGGTTAAGTTCTTCACAGTGACCCCTATTGACAAATTACAATTCACAGCTGAACTTACCTCTCCCTTCCTTTTCAGCAACGATGTAACAGCGCGGGTAATTTTTGTATTTTTACTAGTACCGTAAAAGTTTTTATACCATTGATTTTAATCTTGGGTAATTAATTCACGGTAAATCGGGCATCAGGATTCCGAAATCGAACCCTGTCCCGCGTTCAGAATTTTTCAGCGGATTTTACTGACCCAAGTTGGAATTTTTCGGGTCCAGGAATCTTCAGAAAAGTCAGGTTTATCCCCGAGATAACGGACCAGAAATAAAGTCAAGTGGGTATAATGGTTATTTTCTGGTCTGGACAGAACCCGCCTCACATGCTGCAAAGTAGTGCATAACTGTGGGCTGCTGCCGCCTTCTCCTGCGTTGCCTGTAAGCTGCTTTTTCCCGTATCGCCAGTACCTTACCCGTGCCTTACCAGCATTTTGCACCTTACCTCTTCTGCCTTCCTATGTAACACACCACACCACCATCACCTTCCCTCACTTTCCTCTGCAAAACCACTACCTAGTGACCCTTCATCACTTTCTGCAACCTAAAGAAAACCCAGTGCAACCTGAAACCAAAAAGGAAAGGAAAAGAAAGAAAAACAAAAGCACACACACCAGCCCCAAAACACCATCGTTTTGGACAACCCCCACACAACCCATCTCTTCCTCCTCCCCGTGAAACACCACACACCCGAGACCACCTGCAAGTCTTCACCACGCACCACCATCATCTCCTCCCTTCCCCTCCTCGTGCGTCGCTGCAGGACGTGGAGCCGCCATTGCCGCCCGCCAAGCTCGGCGACCCGTCTCCTTCCTCCTGCTTGCGCCGACCACCGCAGCTGCACCTCGATGCCGCCACGTCTCGCTCGACCCCGTCTCGCCTTTGCCGTCACCACGCCCTCCTCGTCGCCCCAGTGCTTCACCGACGCTTACCACATTTGTGGATTCACCCGGTTACACTCGGATCTCTAGGTCGGGTCCTAGGCTACGCGGGCTCTGGGCTGGGTATGGCTTGGACCTGTTATGGTCTGGGCTTTGACCTGGGCTTGGTCTTGTGGTTTGGGGTTGGGTTTTGGACGTGGGCTGCACAGTATGGCCCAGTCCAAAAAAAAACAAATCTGGAAAAACAAGAATAAAATCTGGAAGGAGAAAAAATATATATAATTCTGGAAAAAAATAATAAAAGGAAAATAGATAATTCTTGAAATGATTTTCTAAAAATATATAGTATATTATATTATGATAATTATTTTGGGAAAGTAATTTTGGAAAGGGTATTATCAAGATAATAAAATACCGGAATAATATCCGGGTATAAGTATGGCATTATTTTCGACACATGAATAATAAATGGTGAATGATGATGATAACGAAAATAACCCGAGGCAGTAACCGTGACGAGTCAGTCTTTATTTATTGGTATACAATTTTAGCACGGCATCTGCATATCTTCTTATGTGTGCATATTATTGTTTGATATAGAAGTTGATAACGAGCAGTTACCTGAGGAACCGGACTTGGAATCTGTTGGGCAATTCCAAAATTGATAATCGGCTAAGGTGAGGATGGATAACCCTTGATATGTGCCTGTAGTACTTAGTGTATTTTGTTGTTTGATTGGACTGTTGAGATGGCCATTCTTGGTTATTTGACTGCTATGGTTATTGTTGTTGCTGTTGTTGGACTGTGTTATTGGTTCAATGAATATTGTGTTGAAATTGATGTTGAACTGTTAATTGTGAGTAATTGATGTTATGAAATTGTAGATGGTTTAGTATGTTGAATAACTTGAGAAAATAGAAAGTTGGATAACTGGGGAAAGAGTACTGGAATTGGAAATGGGAATTGTCATGATGATTTAATTGTCACGTGGAAAGTAGTGGTACGACTAGATGGTTTGAGGCTAGTTCTGTGGTGGACATGGTCGGTTTCGTGATTTGGGGTTGTTGATCGCGGTTTGGTTTGGATATTGGGATGTTGATCCCAGATTGGTTATGTTATTGGGATGTTGATCCCGGGTTATATTTTGGCCTGCATCCAGAATTAGTTGATAACCAGGTACAACCCTAGCTTGTCTAGTGATAGGGCCCTGAAAGATAAAATTGGTAATAATAATAAAAATTTTTTGGCCTTGGCACAGTCATGATCTGGTTGAATCTCTGATTTGCCTTTTGTTGGTATTTTCTTTGAAAGTATTATGGTTGCCTGCATATCTCTATTTATCCATGATTGTGCTTAAATGTACCGGTGAGCACTTCGGACTCACCCCTCGCATGCGGGGTTTCATCCCGTAGGTTGAGTTTGTTCGTAGTTCAGGTACGACGTTCCTCAGCTGCTGCTTTCTTCTCCTCCTGACTCAGGATCTATATCTCCGCTTGCTTGTGCATATAAGTCTTATGCTGCTGTTTTATATATGTTGTTGTGTTGATGCTTTTTTATTTTGCCTATGTTGTTGTATCATATGTTTTTCTGTTGTTGTTGCTGAGTTAGAGTGTGAGGCTTGAATAATGGTCCCCGGGTATGGGTGACAGTTGTAATATACAGTTTGCTGTTGTATTGTATTTGCGAGATGTACTGTTTGTTCTATCAATAAGAATAGTTTCGGTACGTGTTTACTGTATATGGTAAATACGGGTCGGGGCGTTTCATTTTTGTAGCGGAGCGGGCAATAGGTCATCAGGGACATAACTGTGATTGCTTGATTGTTTGTTTGTGCATAAGATCTGTCGACACATGATATGATATGCATACATATACATTCTCATATAGGTAAGACGATTGGATCTTGTTGGAGGGAATCAACATGCTGGAGGTTACCTAGATGATGATCAGGTATCGGTAGACCAACCGCAGCAAGTTGCGGGAGGTTCGAAACACCAACCGATGGTTCCTTTGGGAGACCCTACGCAGATGCTAAACGTGGTAACTCAGATTCTGCAAAGGCAAGATGCCAGAGATGCTCGTATTGATACCATGGAAGCTCGGGAATAGGAAAACCAGGGACCTATCAAGGATCCAGTATAGACGAAGCTAGAAAAACTTGGGGCAGAGATCTTCAACGGTGTCACTACACCATAGGATGCTGATTAGTGGCTCAGACAGATGAACAAGGTTATGCTGAAACTCATGTGCAGGAATGACTAGTGGGCCAGATATGCCGTTGCTATGTTCCGAGGGGTTGCCGTTGATTGGTGGGAGTCTGCAACCAGGGATCTGCCGACACCTATCACTATGCCGTGGAATCAGTTCATGGAGATTTTCTGACGGAAGTTTGTTTCTGAGGCGTAGTAGGACCATCTGAATGAGAGTTTTTGGGGCTATAATAGGGGGCAGAACAGACGATCAACGAGTATGAGATCAAGTTCAACCGTCTGTCCATCTAAGCCAGTGAGTTTGTATCTACTCCGGAGGCCAGATTTAAACATTTCTGGGATGGTCTTTGAACTGGCATCCAGACAGTAATGGGGTGAATGGTTTACGAGACTTACCAGGATATGCTATCTGATGCCTTGAGAGCCGAGATTATCTGGCTGCGCAATGAGAGAGAGCAACAAGAGATCCATAAGAGGCAAGCTGGACAGAGTTCTGGGGGACAGAATAAGAGGTTCCAGACACCAGCCAGCCGGTCAGGGTTTAGGCAGAACCGATCTATGCTAGTAAGCCAGGGACGTGGTTAGAATAACAACACCTACAACAACTGAGGCAGTTCTTGGACTCAGTCTGGAGGGACTTCGTCTGGGAATACTCGCCCGAGACTTCCTCTGTCTCAGGTGAGGTGCTATGAGTGTAACGAAGTTGGGCACTACCGATATTTTTGTCCCAAGTTGGGAAGATCTGGAGGTACGACACCTGCTCAGACAGTGCAAGCTTCAGTTGCCAGTGTTCCTAGTGGATCTAGAGTTGGCGAGGCCAAGGACGTGGAGCTGTTCCTGCTAGAACCCAGTCAGCCATGAATTAGAGCGCAGTAGTGCCGAGAGCATTTGTGATCACCGCTGATGAGGACCCAGAGAATGCCGAGGTTATAGCTGGTACTTTTACAGTCTTTTGTAGTATTGCATATACTTTGATTGACCCTGGTGCTACGCATTCATTTGTCGCGCAAAGTTTTGCAATACAACATAGCTATACGGAAGAGAGTTTAACTTGTCCGATAAGGGTTAGGTTACCTGCGGGTATAGTGGTCAGGTTAACCCGTGTGTGCAGAGACGTTTCTCTTTCGTACAATAACGAGGTATTTCTTGCACGGTTGGTTGTGATGAACATGGGAGGTTTCGATATTATCTTGGGGATGGATTGGTTGTCTAGGTACAGTGATATGGTAAACTGTCGAACCATGGAAGTAATGTTGACCTCCGATGGTAGGCGACAGGTTTTATTGACAAGTATTGGGAGATCTGCTACTAAATATAGTATCTCAGCTAATCAGGATCTTGGAGTAAAGCCGCATGGTCTAGATGCATTGTTGATTCATGTCACGGGTGAAAAAGATCAGACACTAGTTTTAGGGGACATCACAGTTGTGAGAGAGTTTCTAGATTTTTTTCCAGAGGATCTACTAGGATTGCCACCTCACAGGGAAGTTGAGTACACCATCGATCTGATGCCGGTAGTGACACCTATTTTGATGGCACCGTACCGGGTGGCACCGACAGAACTCCAAGAGTTGAAGAAACAGTTAGATGAGCTGCTAGAGAAAGGATTCATCAGACCTAGTACATCACCTTGGGGATCACCAGTGCTGTTTGTTAAGAAAAAAGATGGTAGTTTGCGTATGTGTGTGGACTACCGACAGCTGAACAAAGTGACAGTGAAGAACAAGTACCCGCTTCCCAGGATTGATGACCTTTTTTATCAGTTACAGGGAGCAACCATGTTTTCCAACATCGATCTTCGATCTGGCTACCATCAGATTAAGATTTCAGAGAAGGACATACCAAAAACAGCCTTCTGCACTCGGTATGGACATTTTGAGTTTACTGTTGTACTCTTTGGCTTGACCAATGCACCTACAGTTTTCATGTGTTTGATGCACTTGGTCCTGAACGAGTTCTCGGACAAGTTTGTGGTAGTCTTCATCGACGATATTCTGATATACTCCAAGAGTAGAGAAGAACATGAGGAGCACCTGAGGGTAGTACTACAGAGGCTGCGAGAGAAATAGTTATATGCCAAGTTCAGTAAATGCGGGTTATGGCTTGAAGAATTTGCATTCCTCGGACATATTGTATCCGGGGATGGGATTAAAGTTGACCCTGCCAAAGTAAAAGCTGTTCTAGAGTGGGAGCCACCCAAGACGGTACCCGAAGTCAGAAATTTTCTTAGGCTTGCAGGATATTACCGGAGATTCATCGAGGGATTTTCCTTGATAGCAAGTCTTATGACCAAGCTGTTGAGGAAAGATCAAGCCTTTGTGTGGAGTGAAGCCTGCCAGAAGAGTTTTGATGAGCTGAAGAAGAAGTTAACATCAGCGCCAGTTTTGACAATACCTAAGCCAGGAGTGGAGTACGTGCTGTTTTGTGATGCTTCAGGTCTTGGTTTGGGAGCAGTACTGATGCAAGAGGACCGAGTGATTGTTTATGCTTCGAGACAATTGAGACCACATGAGAAGAAATACCCGACACATGATGTAGAGGTGGCCGCAGTGATCCTTGCTTTGACAATTTGGCAACATTACTTGTTCAGAGAGAGATGTCGGACACAGATCATAAGAGTCTCAAGTACATCATGACTCAGAAGGAAATTAACCTACGACAAAGACGTTGGGTTGATTTGCTGAATGATTATGATTGTACTATTGAGTACCACCCTAGAAAAGCTAATGTTGTAGCTGATGCTCTGAGCCGGAGACAACCAGAAGATGCTTCCACGATCTACTTGATATCCTCTCTTATCGAGTTAAGGAAGATGGGAGTTGACTTGTCAGTGGATGAGACGGGAGCTTTGTTGACCCATATTGAAGTCAAGTCTAACCTGAGAGGCTGGATTGCGGAACTACAAGATGGAGATCCTGACCTGATCAAGCTGAAGGAAGCAGTCCGTAGTGGAAAAGAAGACAAGTTTCACACAGCCGAGGATAGTCCATTGATGCTGGGGAAACATCTATGTGTACCCAATGTTGGTGACCTGCGTAGTCAGATTCTAGAAGAAGGACATATGATGCCGTATGCTATGCACCCTGGAAGCACCAAGATGTATCAGAATTTGAGGATTCATTTTTGCTGGCCGCGCATAAAGAAAGATGTAGCCGAGTATGTGGCTAAGTGTATTACTTGCCAGCAAGTGAAAGCCGAGCATCAGGCTCCAGCGGGAAAGTTGAGATCGTTGACAGTGCCAGAGTGGAAATGGGAGATGATCACTATGGATTTTGTGGTCGGATTATCGTTGACTCGGAGACAGCATGATGCTCTCTGGGTTATCGTTGACCGACTTACAAAATCAGCCCATTTTCTTCCCATTCGGCAGATAGAAACCCTGGACACGTTGGCGAGACTATATGTTGTAGAGATTGTGAGACTACATGGAATCCCAAAGTCCATAGTCTCAGACAGGGATCCGAGATTCACATCGCGGTTTTGGAAGAGTCTGCAAGCAGCTTTGGGTACGAAGTTGAGTTTGAGTACCGCGTTTCACCCTCAGACAGACGGACAGTCAGAGAGAACTATTCAGAGACTGAAAGACATGCTAAGGGCTTATGCTCTTAATTTTAGCGGGAGTTGGGATCAGTATTTGCCTTTAGCGAAGTTTGCCTATAACAACAGTTTTCATTCCAGCATCGGGATGCCACCGTTTGAAGCTCTTTACGAAAGGAAGTGCCGAAGTCTAGTATGTTAGGATGAAGAAGGTCTCCGTTTGATTGTTGGTCCAGATTTGGTCAAGCAGACAGTTGATGAGATTCAGATAGTTAAGCAGAGTATGAGAGCAGCTCAGGACCGACAGAAGAGTTACGCTGATAAGCATCGACGTGAAATGGAGTACCAGGTGGGAGAAAAAGTTTTCCTCCGAGTTGCACCTTGGAAGGGAGTTATTAGATTCAGGAAAAGAGGGAAGCTGAGTCCCAGGTACATCGGGTCGTATGAGATCGTGGAAACGGTTGGACCCTTGGCGTACAGATTGTCTTTAC
Organism: Turnera subulata; assembly: GCA_028386065.3. NCBI lineage: Eukaryota > Viridiplantae > Streptophyta > Magnoliopsida > Malpighiales > Passifloraceae > Turnera > Turnera subulata. Next base: position 10,958 of record JAKUCV010005965.1, read on the forward strand.
CAGAGGAGTTGTCACGGATTCATGATGTGTTCCATGTCTCTATGTTGAGGAGGTACAGATCAGATCAGAGTCATGTGGTTACTACAGCAGATGTTGAGGTCGCAGAGGATCTTATGTATACAGAGACGCCAGAACAGATCCTTGCCCAGATGATGAACCGTGTCAGACAGTTGAGTGGTAAAGGTTAAGTGGAGCAAGCACTTTGCAAACGAGTCTACGTGGGAAGTCGAGGAGCACATGCTTTCTCAGTACCCGCACATGTTTTCAGCATTAAAGTGAATTTCGGAGACAAAATTCTTTTAAGGTGGGTAGGCTGTAACAGCCCGGGTAATTTTCGCATTTTTACTAGTACCGTAAAATTTTTTATACAGTGATTTACCATTTATTTTAAGCTTGGGTAGTTAATTCATCGTAAATCGGGCATCGCATTCTAAAACCGAACCCTGTCCCGCATTCGGGATTTTTTCTGCGAATTTTACGGACCCAAGTTGGAATTTTTTTGGTCCAGGAATCTTCAGAAAAGTCAGGTTTATCCTCAAGATAACGGACCGGAAATAAAGTCAAGGGGGAATAATGGTCATTTTCTGGTCCAGACAGAACCCGCCTCACATGCTGCACAGTAGTGCATAACTGTGTGCTGCTGCCGCCTTCTGCTATGTTGCCTGTGAGCTGCTTTTTACTATATCGCCAGTAGCTTACCCGTGCCTTACCAGTATTTTGCATCTTACCTCTTCTGCCTTCCCAAGTAACACACCACACCACCATCACCTTCCCTCAGTTTCCTCTGCAAAACCACTACCCAGTAACCCTTCATCACTTCCTGAAACCCAAAGAAAACCCAGTGCAACCTGAAACCAGAAAGGAAAGGAAGAGAAAGAAAAACAAAAACACACACACCAGCCCCAAAATGCCATCGTTTTGGACAACCCTAACACAACCCATCTCTTCCTCCTTCTCGTGAAACACCACACACCCGATACCACCTGCAAGTCATCACCACGCACCACCATCATCTCCTCCCTTCTCCTCCTCGAGCGTCGCTGTAGGATGTGCAGCCGCCATTGCAGCCCGCCTCACGCTCGACAGCCAAGCTCGGCGACCCGTCTCCTTCCTCTTGCTTGCGCCGACCACCGCAGCTGCACCTCGACGCTGCCACGCCTCGCTTGACCCCGTCTCGCCTTCGCCGTCGCCTCGCCCTCCTCGTCGTCGCCCTCGCACTTTACCGCCGCTGCTGCTCCTATGGTAAGCGTGGGTTGAGGACCCGTTTGCGATTGATTGACCCGGTTCCACTCAGATCTCTAGGTCGGGTCCTAGGCTACGCGGGCTCTGGGCTGGGTATGCTTAGACCTGTTGTGGTCTAGGCTTTGACCTGGGCCTGGTCTTGTGGTTTGGGGTTGGGTTTTGGACGTGGGCTGCACAGTATGGCCAAGTCCAATAAAAAAGAAATCTCGAAAAACAAGAATAAATTTTGGAAGAAGAGAAAATATATATAATTCTTAAAAAAATAATAAAGGGAAAGTATATATAATTCTGGAAATGATTTTCTAAAAATATATATAGTATATTATATTATGATAATTATTTTGGGAAAGTAATTTTGGAAAGGGTATTATCAAGATAAGGGTATTATCAAGATAGTAAAATACCGGAATAATATTCGGGTATAAGTATGGTATTATTTTCGACACATGAATAATAAATGGTGAATGATGATGATAACAAAAATAACCTGAGGCAGTAACCGTGACGAGTCAGTGTTTATTTATTGGCATACAGTTTTAGCACGGCATCTGCATATCTTCTTATGTGAGCATATTATTGTTTGATATAGGAGTTGATAACGAGCAGTTACCTGAGGACAGGACGTGGAATCTGTTGGGCAATTCCAAAATTGATAATCGGCTAAAGTGAGGATGCATAACCCTTGATATGTGCCTGTAATATTTAGTGTGTTTTGTTGTTTGATTGGACTGTTGAGATGGTTATTGTTGGTTACTTAACTGCTATGGTTATTGTTGTTGCTGTTGTTGGACTGTGTTATTGGTTCAGTAAATATTGTGTTGTAATTGATGTTAAACTGTTAATTGTGAGTAATTAGTGTTATGAAATTATAGATGGTTTGGTCTGTTGAATAACTTGAGATAATAGAAAGTTGAATGATTGGGGAAAGAGTACTGGAATTGGAAATGGGAATTGTCATGATGATTTAATTGTCACGTGGAAAGTAGTGGTACGACTAGATGGTTAGAGGCTAGTTCTATGGTGGCCATGGTCGGTTTTGTGATTTGGGGATGTTGATCCCCATTTGGTTTGGATATTGGGATGTTGATCCCGAATTGGTTATGTTATTGGGATGTTGATCTTGGGTTATGTGTTGGCCTGGCATCCAGAATTAGTTGATAACCAGGTACGACCCTAGCTTGTCCAGTGACAGGGCCCTGAAAGATAAAATTGGTAATAATAATAAATATTCTTTTGGCCGTGGCACAGTCACGATCTGGTTGAATCTCTGATTTGTCTTTTGCTGGTATTTTCTTTGAAAGTGTTATGGTTGTCTGCATATCTCTGTTTATCCATGATTGTGTTTAAATGTACTGGTGAGCACTTCGGACTCACCCCTCGCCTGCGGGGTTTCATCCCGTAGGTTAAGTTTGTTCGTAGTTCAGGTACGACGTTCGACAGCTGCTGCTTTCTTCTCCACCTGACTCCGGATCCATATCTCCGCTGCATGTGCATATAAGTCTTCCGCTGCTGTTTTATGTATGTTGTTATGTTGCTACTTTTCTATTTTGCCTCTATTGTTGTATCATATATTTTTCTGCTGCTGCTGTTGAGTTAGAGTGTGAGGCTTTAATAATGGTCCCCAGGTATGGGTGACAGTTGTAATATACAGTTTGCTGTTATATTGCATTTGCGAGATGTACTGTTTGTTTTATAAATTTCGGCACGTGTTTACTGTATATGATAAATACGAGTTGGGGCGTTTCAGACGAGATGGCATAAGCAATTCAATTATTTAAGAAATAGAGTTATCTATCTCTATTTATATAGAGAGCGTATAATCGATTCCAAAAGTAGTTATCGGATCAGGTTCTTCTACTGTGTAATGTTTGGTTCCGGTCGCTATGAAACCTTGTTTTCTAGCGATCTTAATTAGCTTTATTTGTAGAGATATTATGATGGATCAATAGAGATTACGTTGTCTTTCTTGATTTGATTTGCAGTTTGATGCAGTTTGATGAAAAGGGTGGATTGAGAATTCACGTCGTATCCCATGGTTTTTCTGTAAATTTTAAATCATGGTAACGTTTAAATCATATTGTTGGTTTCTTTAGTCAATTAAAAATCATTATAGCGAGGTAAGATATACTATGATAGATAATACCATGTTTTCATTAAATTTGGAACTTCTAAATTCACTTTATCCATAATTAAGGCTTTTCTGGGTACGCGTCCAAGACTTCGCTTAAGCGGAACCAAGTAGCTTACCACTTAGTATGGGTGAGCAAAAAATTCAAAAATCCTAAATCCGTACCGAAACCGAATAATCCGTCCCGGGGAAAAAATGAAATCCGATCCGTTCCGAAACCAAATGCAATGGAACGGAATGGATTTCTAATCCGAAAATCCGTGGATACCCCAAAAATCCGTATAAGTAAATTAATATATATTCTATATAATAAGAATTGAAGATTAGAATTAGAATATGCACAAAAAATTATTGGATTAGTAAATTCAGTGATAAAAAATTAAAAATAAATTTAAAATCCATAACAAAAGTTATTTTTTATAAAAAATAATAAAATATTTATCCTTACATAATTATTTCTCAATTTAAAAATATTAAATTACATTAGTCACTTAAATTATAAGACTTATAAGTTAGAAAAAAAAAATAGAATGGATATGGAACTAATATTTTTAAGGAAAGGTACATGTCCCATAAAAAAAAAGGATAATTCTATGCGCTAAAGTGAAAATTATGAATTGAAAGAAATGCGTACATAAATCTAAAATTTATATAAAGTTTAAAAGTGTTTTGAGAGAAAATTACAAAATATTTATCCTTACGAAGGGAAGAACTTTAATACCATAAGGAAAGGGTATATCTTTCGAAACGGAGATGTCTTTCTAGAAAGAATATAGATTCTGGAACATCATCCATAGCTAACGAATTGGTGTGGTATAGTGCTATCTTACCATATGAAGAGTAAGAACTAACATTCTTATTGAGACTCGAATTCATAGGGAAGAAAATCCATTTAGGGATGGAATCAAATATGCAGTATTTACAGACAAATTCATTTTCGAATTTGACTTGAATTTCTTAAATTCAAATTGAATAAAGAATTTCTTCCGCTTAGAAGAGGACTCGAACCTCCACGCTCTTTAGCACGAGATTTTGAGTCTCGCGTGTCTACCATTTCACCATCAAGGCATCTTGATCGATCTTTCTAGAGCAAGTATTTTATTGAAGGGTTTAAGTTCTTACTAAAAAAAGAAAAATCAAAATTTGGAAAGGATAAGATAAATTCCGAAGTATTTTTTTAGTAGTCTAACAGACAGAATTTCATTGGTCAAATTTGGGACACATACTTCAAAAAAAAAGTGAGTCTAGGAGCAAAGGCTACAATGTGGATAGCGCGGGATTCTAGAAGAATAGATTAGCGCACTGGGAGTCTAGTGGGGATAAACACGAAGATGCAGAAGTTAGAAGAAGAAAAGCGAAGTTGGTTAGACGCAATTCCCCCTTCATGTATGGTTACCAGATGCCATGGAAGGACCCAAGAAATGAAAGGAAGTCGGACTCTATTTCGAGTTGTACCCCATCTGAGAGAAATCTGGAATATTCCCACAAGCGAAAGCCTATGGGGTCGTTTCTGTAACTGGATAACAAGCACCGAAAACCGTCTTTACATTGGATGGTTTGGTGTTTTGATGATTCCTACCTCATTCATCAACCCTTAGCTTTCGGTGCTTCCCGCAAAAATTGTCAAAATGGACTCCCTATTCACCGTCTTCAAACTCCATATGATTTCTCCCACCCCGGGGACTTAGCAATTCGCAAATCGATTAGATGGGAAATTTCAAAACCTCTTTCGGCTCTTCTAATTTCATATTCGATATATAGATATAGTGCGCTTTCACTAGTAAGAAATTAAACCCTTCAATAAAATACTTGCTCTAGAAAGATCGATAATGGATTTGTGGACTTTTTGCACTGATGGGCTGCTGTCCGTGACGAATTTGCCCATGAAGAGCAAGAACGAATCCTTTCCAATAAAGCCTATCTCTGCTGGAAGATTTTGATGGCAAGGAACGCCTTCATTTTTGAGAAGGTTGAGGAAAATCCAGAAGTAGTAGCTCTTAAAGTTGGTAAAGTGTGCGTAGACGTAGCGCATCAAGCTTTGGTGGCAAGGCGTGCTACTCACTTCCACCCTTCTGCAACAGTATGGAGTAGACCCGATCCTGGCATAGTCAAACTCAATTGTGATGCCAGCTTTGATGGTGCTGTTGGAAAGGCTTCTGGGGCGATCGTTTGCAGGAATCACCATAGGACGACTATCCTGGACTGTGCTGCTTTCAGCTTCCGCTCGCTTTCTGCCCTTACGTCGGAGGCTGAAATGATTCGGGCGCACCGCTATTAACCTCTAGACATGGTGCATGGAACTCCATCATTGTTTAGAGGCAGTGACTCGAGCTTCTCTGGAGAGAATTGAGAGCTTGGTCAATAGAGGGCGTAATTGGTCTTGTTTCCTGTGATTCTGTGCATGTGAGAAGAACATCCAATCGGGCTTCCCATTTCCTTGCTAAGGAAGTCCAAGGAAGGGGCTTACCCATGAATTGGAAGGGCTTCTTACCGTCCTAAGCATTTTGTTGATATTTTGACGTCTGGCCTTGGCTATTGAGGCAGACGTGCTTATAAATATAATACAATTTCCACTTAGCTAAAAAAAATGTCATAAACCTAAACGAAATTCCAATGCCACCAGTCTAATTTTATAAAAGAATTTTTTCTGTTTGATGGCTCATATGGCCAATTCTTGGCTAAAAATTAATAACATAAACAACATCCACAGCCATATATATTAAGAGTTACAAGAATAGTCGTCAGCCTTGCGTTGGATTAGTCTGTACGTAATACTCTACTTCCATAATCCTTGCACCTAAAAAATATTTGAGAATCCAAAAGAATACAAAATGGCAGTTAACAAATGCACCAGAAAATCTCAATGGATAAGATTCAAATTCAAATATATATGATTGTAAGTTAAATAACACAATTAACAACTTGAAACTGTTGAGAGGATCCTGAGGAGAAAATCAGCAATCCTCCAACAGTAGTAGATGACTTTGACCTTAATTAGCTATATAAATGAAGCTATTTGTACACTAAAAACCACAGTGCCTGAAACAAAAACAAGCCATGGCCAAAATCAACACTTCTCTCCTCTCTGTTTACTTGCTTATAGCATTCTTGGTCAACTCAGCTCATGCCAATTCTTACTCTACATTGGGTCATGACGATGGCACCCCTAAAGGTTCGAATTTCACCTTCGTGTGTGATCCTGAGAGGTACTCTAACTTGGGATTGGACGTGAAAACATTTCCCTTCTGCGACAAGTCACTGTCTTATGATACTAGGGCAAGTGACTTGGTGAAGCAGATGACACTTACCGAGAAGGTGTTGCAGCTTGGGAACACTAATCATGGTGTCCGCAGATTAGGGCTGCCTAAATACGAATGGTGGTCGGAGGCCCTCCATGGAGTGTCCAATGTTGGTCCAGGAACCTTCTTTGACGATCTGGTTCCTGGTGCAACCAGCTTCCCTACTGTTATAACAAGTGCAGCCTCATTTAATGAGTCATTGTGGAAAACAATTGGGCAGGTATAAAATAACAAGCAAACTTCTTGGTTGTATTACACTGTGCTCTTAATTAGCTCTTAATTATTCAATTTTTTTGTGTGTTAATTAAATTATGATGCTATGATATTGATCAGGCTGTTTCAACAGAAGCAAGAGCAATGTACAACCTTGGAAGGGCTGGATTAACGTATTGGAGTCCAAACATTAATGTAGTAAGGGATCCTCGATGGGGAAGGGCGATTGAGACTCCTGGGGAAGATCCATATGTGGTTGGCAAGTATGCTGCTAACTATGTTAGGGGGTTGCAGGATGTTGAGGGAACTGAGAATTCTAAAGACTTGAACTCAAGGCCTTTGAAGGTGTCGTCTTGTTGCAAGCACTTTGCTGCTTATGATGTTGACAATTGGAAGGGTGTGGAACGCTATGGCTTTGATGCCAGGGTTAGTCATTTCTTTCTGCATAGAATAAGCTAAAGAAAATTATGATTTCAAGCATCTATATATGCTTTCTCAATTAATTACCTACCGTTGTATTTTTTCACAAACCATCTTAATCAATTACCATGTTCTTATTTTTCTTGATTTATTTATTTATGAAGGTGACAGAGCAAGATATGGTTGAGACATTCCTCAGGCCTTTCGAAATGTGTGTAAAAGAGGGCGATGTTAGCAGCATTATGTGCTCCTACAATCGTGTTGATGGCATACCCGCTTGTGCTGATCCTAAGCTATTGAACCAAACCATCAGAGGAGAATGGGATCTTCATGGGTAATTTTTAATCAATAATTTCGTGTTCGCAGGACATAAATATATATCAGCCCTTAATTTATATATATCTTTGCCTTATATACCTTTTCATCTTTTGCAGATATATTGTTTCCGATTGTGATTCCATTGAAGTTCTAGTTGATGGACATCATTGGCTTGGGGACACAAAGGAGGATGCAGTTGCACACACCCTAAGGGCAGGCGAGTCATTCATCAAATTACTTGTCTTATAGTTATTTCCAATATCCTCTTCAAATAATGTAACCTTTGCCAGAGAATTCTGTAATATGTCAATTAAACTATGTTTCTGTTCTTGCACGTGTACAGGCTTGGATTTGGATTGTGGTGACTATTACACCAAGTATGTTCAAACCTCTGTGCAGCAAGGAAAGATCAGGGAGGCAGATATAGACAGGTCACTCAAGTACCTCTACGTTGTGCTAATGAGGCTTGGGTTCTTCGATGGAATCCCTCAATACAATTCTCTAGGAAAGAATGATGTGTGCTCCGAGGAACATGTCGAATTAGCCAGGGAAGCAGCAAGGGAGGGAACTGTTCTTCTAAAGAACGCCAATAACATTTTGCCTTTGGACTCTAGCATGATCAAAACCTTGGCTGTAATCGGACCTCATGCGAATGCTACTGCAGCCATGGTTGGAAATTATGCAGGTAGTTTAACTGTAAAATATTGGCTAATCAATGGCATAATTAATATGTTATAATTTCACATCATTATAATTTCCTTGCAGGTGTGCCTTGCAAAATTATTTCTCCACTTGATGCCCTATCAGCATATGGAGCAGCGGACTATCAGGCGGGATGCAGTGACACAAAGTGCAAGAATGGTAGCTTAATACCCCCAGCAGCGCAAGCTGCAGCCAAGGCCGATGCCACTGTAATTGTGGCGGGGATAGATCTATCAATTGAGGCAGAGAGTTTGGACAGGGACGATCTGCTACTCCCTGGTAACCAGACTAAACTCATTAATCAGGTGGCCAGTGCTGCAAAAGGTCCAGTTGTACTGGTACTTTTCTCTGCAGGTGGCCTAGATATCTCTTTTGCAAAGAAGAATCCTAAAATTGGTGCAATCTTGTGGGTTGGATATCCTGGAGAGAGAGGTGGTCCGGCAATTGCTGATGTTATTTTTGGCAAATACAACCCTGGTAAGTAGCTAGTCAGTTTTCGTTATTTATAGCAAGAATAGACTTGTACATTTGATACTTTGTAATGCATTTTAACCTCTTAATTACATGTGTTGATGATATATATATATATATATATATATATATATATATATATATATATATATATGTCTCATCAGGTGGAAGATTACCGCTTACATGGCATGAAGCCAGTTATGCTGACATGTTGCCTATGACATCCATGCCATTAAGGCCAGTTGACAGCTTAGGCTACCCGGGCAGAACATACAAATTCTTCAATGGTTCCACAGTTTTCCCATTTGGCTACGGACTCAGCTACACCAAATTCAAGTACACATTAAAGTCTGCAGCGAGATCAACGCAGATAAAGCTAAACAAGTTCCAGCATTGCTATGGCATCAAATATGGAAATGGAACGAGCACTCCTTCATGCCCCTCGGTTCGAACCGACGACATGGACTGCAAGGATAAGATTGCCTTTGAAGTTGAAGTTAAAAACATAGGTTCAAGGGATGGGAATGAGGTTGTTATTGCTTACTCCAAGCCCCCACAAGGGATTCTTGCAACTCATATTAAGCAAGTCATTGGTTTCCAGAGAGTCTTTGTTCCTGCTGGTGCTTCTAAAAAGGTTAAGTTTGTGGTTAACCTTTGCGACAGTTTGCGTGTAGTAGATTACAATGCCTACACTGTTCTGCCATCAGGACGCCATACAATCACTATTGGAGATGACATTGTTTCATTCCCACTGCAAGTATATTTTAGTAGCTAGCTAGATATCCTCTTTGCTGCTACTAATTTTGCAGTTGCAGTTGTAATGATCTCTTTCTCATTATGAGTTCATAAATAAAAATTAACTTGTTCCTACAATCTTTGAAGTTTGCAATATGTTTACCAAATTATTTGCCAATTGAATCTTTTCACTTAGGTAATACAGAA
>JAKUCV010005965.1:20767-54991 GCA_028386065.3 Turnera subulata
GGAGGGGAATTTTTTAACCTCCATTCCCCTTAAAATGTCTCCCCGCCGATTTGGTGGGGAATGGAGGGAAGGGAAATTTTAGAACTAAATGATGACTTGAAATTCTATGATTAGCCTCTTATATTTTTTAAAAAAATTTATAAATAAAGATATCTATGTAATTTGAAAATATTACCTACCATTTCCCTCCCTTCCTTTTAATGAATATATCCAAACAAGTTAAAATTTTTCCCTCCCCACCATTCCCCTCCCTTCCCTTTCCCTCTATATTTCCAAACAAACTGTAAAGGAATACATTACCCCTCAATATGATTGCTCTGTTCATCCGTTGACTTGCATAGAGTAAGCAATTTCTACCCGAACCGAATCATTTGATGTTCAAACCATAACAAGCATATTCGATCAAGTATCGAATTGTATATATGTTTTTCATTTTGGCCAGGGACCGAGTTGTTTACACCAGATAATTCCTTATAAGTTCATGTAATATCTATGCAGGAATCTAAATTTTATAAACCAAGTTTGTCAATATTTACAAATTTAACCAAGTTCGTTATAATATGTACTACAAATTTAAATAGATATGTCTTCTCTTTTAATTTTCCAGAATAAATTTTTGAATTTTTTTAAATTGTTACATGAATTACAATATATGGTAAGGAATTTAACAGTTCCAATAAACAAAGGACCAAACTAAATAACTCTACGTTTGAACTTTCAGAACGAACTGCAGAGGTATACATACTGTGTGTCCCAATCATACTACTCCTGAAGCAAAACTGTTAATTAAGCTTTACAAGTTATGCATGTGTTCTTTTTTTTGAGTTGAATTCTGATTTGAATATAGATGAGAAGCAACATACACCAGTTGGATTTGACATAATATTCCCCAGTATGGTTGAGTATGCATATGATTTGAATTTAAGCATTCCTTTGAGATCAATAGATGTCAATGCTATTCTCATGAGGAAAACCCAGGAACTTGTGTGCATGAGATTTTTTATCTTGAAAAAATGAATGTAGGCGGTGATTTTAAGGCTGCCTTGGCCTCTGTTTACACAACAAATTACTTCATTTTGGATTATGGAAAGGGGGAGTTTTTAAGCCTATACTGATCACTTTTTATTTTAGTTGTAATCTTTCCTATCCTTATCCTGCCAATTTTTAGAGTTCATGAGGCACTTAGTTTTATGATTTATACATTCCACTTGTTAGTAATATGCCCAAAAGCCAATCAATGGATGATTGTAGTCATGTATATACACTAAGGTTATTCCAATAAATATATTTATGAGATAAACGCTTGCACATATTTATAACCCTAGAATATTATATATTCTTAAATGTCCCTAGTCGATTATTATTATGGATGAGTTGTAATAATAAATTAAGACTAGCGTATATTGAGAATTATATGAGATATGAATTCTACATACGGGTACAAGTTAGAGAACTTGTGGACTGGACCGACCCACATAAGAACCCTACATGGAACGTTATATGATTGTCATTAGTGGTTCTTATATATATTGTCCTTAGACCTGAGATCGTCAAGGTTCCCAACATATGAGTCGTATACTTTGATATTATTCCTAGTCACTCGTAACTGAGTAGACGTAAGGGTAATCATTGGGTATATGACGTAATGTGTAGTGGGTTTTGTTCGATCAAGAAGGGATTCGTCCAACCCATATAACGGGTATATTATCAGATGGGCCTCTTGATAGAGTTGAACTGTAAATGCGTGGCCACACTCGGACTATATGATATGGTGATATCATGAGTATCTGGTTTTACACAGTTAACTCGGGGATCAAGAAACTAAGATTAAACATATACGAGATTGACGTTTTCCATGTCTCGTGTTTAATCTTGATAATGGGACGAAAGGACGATGACATGTTTGCGAGGCATATGAATCAGTACTGATCTTGTCGTTTGGGTAACAATGATGTGTTGCTAGACGCCGCTCTTTGCTTATAATTATAAAATGAGATTTTACGATTATTGCCAAACGTTACAAGTGCCTACAGGGTCACACACAAAGAATCGTCGATTCGAGCATGTGGTTGAACCGTGGTTGGACCATGGTTCGACCAAGTGTGGTTGGACCATAGTTGGACCGTGGTTGGACGAGGGTCGTTTTGGGCTGGTTTGGTTCACTGAATGTCTGATTTATTGAACCATAATTAGTGCCATGTGATGTGTGATCCCACCAAGAGTTAGTGGAGACATAATTAGCTAAAAGCTAATCATGTTAGCCAAAGGTGTTGGCCACTTTGTCCCTTGCTTTTGTGAGTGGGATTAGACTAAGATAACCTGATTATGCTTTGGGTATCCATCACTTTTGAGTCTGAAATTTTCAAAGTATTGAGCCTTGAGAGTGTCTTGAGAGTTCTTGTGAATTTCAGACCATACACACTTTCTTTGTGAAAGAAGAAAATACCACAAACACTAGCTTCCGAAACCTGCTGCTAGCACATCAGTTCGGGGCTGCTGGGGTTGGTAATCGTGTGATGATTCCAACTAGTTATCACGGTTCGTGTGGATATCGTAGAGGGGCGGGATTGCTGTCCCGCTCTAGCTGATTCGGCACAACAGTTGGGTGAAAGACCTCAACCATACAAGGTACGAAATTTCTGTTGTTTTGTTTAGCTACTTCACTTGGATCCTCCATGTGTTTCCGGTTTTTCACTGCGCATTTTATTGCATATGAGTGTCATGTTTGCATGCTTGGTAACTTATAGTGGTAGCGGAGCCTCTTGTGAAGTTCTAGACTGAATTTGTTGTGCATATGTGTGATATGTACCTGGAAATATATATGATGTTGTATATGATGTAACATGATCATGATTTATTGAATTCCATTTATATATGTGATATATGTTGAGGTTGTTTTGTCAAAAGTGTTTTGACAACAAGAACTTGATTGGTATGTGATATCAATCAAGGTATTATTGGCAGTAAGTCGAAGAGTTCGACTCGGAAAAATTGATTGTCGGTTTGTGTGAAGAACGATTGTCGTTCTAGTGCAGCAGGGCCAGAACATCGATATTCATCAGATCAACATCGATGTTCACATTAAGATTTGCCTTGGCCAAGACCAGTGAACATCGATGTTGTGAGACAAACATCGATGTTCACAAGTCAAGTGGCCTTGGCAGAAAGGATTGAACAACGATGTTCAGGTTTCAACATCGATGTTCATGCCTTCTGTCAGATTGTTTTGAGACTCCATATTCTCACGGACATCGATGTTCAACAATGGACATCGATGTTCTTGAGTTCCAGAAGTCTCAAACATTGATGTTTAAACATTAGACATCGATGTTTAAAACTACTGCCAAGTTTTTAGACCTTCGAAACTTTCCAACATCGATGTTCAAGAACCTAACATCGATGTTCTTGAGCTCTGCCAAATAGTTTGGAGTTCCAGAGCCTCAGAACATCGATGTTCAGATCAAAACATTGATGTTCTTGAGTTCCAGAGGCCATTGGACATCGATGTTCATGAGTAATGCCAAGTGGTTGGCGAGAATCAGATTCTCACAACATTGATGTTCACTGTTAGACATCGATGTTCTCATGTAATTTTGGTTTCCAAATTTACAAAAACATCAATATATGATTCATCAAGAACATGCATGTAATGTGTTGGAATAATATGTTGATGAAAATATTAAGTTCTTCTAGTGTTGCCTTCCATGATAAGCACTCATCATTGCTTAGATCAACACTTGGTAGGTTTTGCCAAAGCAAGGTGCCAATGTTTATCCTAGCAAGGTGCGACGCGATAATTGTAATATCGGAACTGCTTATTATGGTGTTGAACTTAACTAGGTCATCCTAATAGGATTAAGGACTTAGAGGCAAGGAGTTGAGCTAAGTCTATGAGATAGACAAGAACAATTGTTGTTCACTCAACTATCCATGAGTTACATGAGATGTAATTGACAAGAGTTGTCTACCTAAATAACTATGAAGTAAGCGATCAGCCAAAGCTGACTTATCTAGTAGTGAAATATGGATCTTGGCCTACTTATATGATTGCCTTGATTTATATAGTAAGAGCATCATTTAATAGAATTCTTTGTTAAATGATTTTGTATGCATGACTCTTATTTGTGTGATTTGATCTATGTTGTAGAGTTATCATGGCACAAAACACTAGTACACAATCTCTGCGATCCGTCCTTGAGAAGGAAAAGCTGAATGGGAATAACTTCCTAAAGTGGCATCCCAATTTGAGGATAGTCCTCAAACAAGAAAAGAAGTTGTATGTCCTTGAAGGGCCTATTCCTATTGAACCGGCACCTAATGCTCCAAGGGCGGAAAGAGATACTTACAAGAAGCATGTTGATGATGCATTTGATGTTGCATGCCTTATGCTTGTTAACATGGACTCTGAGCTTCAGAAGCAACATGAGAACTTGGGTGCGTTCGATATGATCGAACACCTGAAAATGCTCTTTGAAGAGCAAGCTAGGCATGAGAGGTATGAGACCTCTAAGGCATTGTTCCAATGCAAGATGGCTGAGTCATCACCGGTGAGACCTCATGTGCTCAAGATAATTGGATACATTGAGAGCCTTGAGGGTCTGGGTTTTCCTTTGTTGAAGGAGTTGGTTGTTGATCTAGTCCTGCAATCGTTGCCGGATAGTTACAACCAATTTGTCATGAATTTCAATGGAATAAAGTGTTTTTTCATCCTTGTATTAGACCTCAAAGTTGGAAGTCATCCCTCTATTAGATTTCGGCTTGTTTTCATCCCTCTATTTGTGAATTTTGTCTTATTTTCATCCTTGTGTTCGCCTTTTTGGCCTATTTAGAGGGATGAAAACAAGCCAAAACCCGTGGAAAAAGGGATGAAAATAGACCAAAACCAATACAAGGATGACTTTCAATTTTATGGTCTAATACAAGGATGAAAAAATGCTTTAATCCGAATTTCAATATGAATCATCTTGACAAATCCTTGTCTGAGTTGCTTAACATGTTAGGAACAGTTGAGCAACAAATGAAGACAAACAAATCCAACAACATTTTGATGGTTGGAAAAGGCAAAGGAAAGGGTAAAGCCAAGTTTTACAAGAAGAAGAAATGTGCCAAAAAGTTTGGTGCATGTGCATCTTCTTGTTCACATGTGCTGAAACCCAAAGGTAGTATTGCAAAAGAAGGACAATGTTTCCATTGCAACAAACCTGGCCATTGGAAACGCAACTGCCCTGTTTACCTTGAAGAGGTGAAGAAACAGAAGGAAAGTAAGACTTCCACTTCAGGTATTTTTGTTATAGTAGCAAGTATCTCTAACTCTGCATCATGGGTATTAGATATCGGATATGGTTCTCACATTTGTGTAAATGTGCAGGAACTGAGAAAGAGTAGAAGATTAGTAAAGGGAGAGAAAGACCTGCGCGTTGGAAATGGAGCAAGAGTTGCTGCATTAGCCGTAGGGACTTACCATCTATCTTTACCGAGTGGTTTGGTTTTAGAACTTGATGATTGCTATTATGTACCTACTATAAACAGGAATTTGATTTTTGTCTCTTGTCTGGACAAGAAAGGTTTTTCATTTGTAATAAAGAACAATTGTTGTTCTATTTATTTCAATGATATTTATTATGGTGGTGCATATTTGAGCAATGGTTTGTATGTTCTAAACCTAGAAACACCAATCTATAACAATATTATGAAGAAGGTTAGATTAAACGATTCTATTGAAACTTATCTCTGGCATTGTCGATTCGGCTATATAAACGAGACTCGTATTTCTAAACTCCATAAAGATGGACTTTTAGACTCATTTGATTTTGAATCATTTGAGACATGTGAGTCATGTTTGTTAGGCAAGATGACGAAGGCTCCTTTTACCAGTAAAGGTGAAAGAGCTTCGGACTTGTTAGGTCTTATACATAGTGATGTATGCGGACCTATGTCGACACAAGCTAGAGGCAGATTTCAATACTTCATTACATTTACTGACGATTTCAGTAGGTATGGCTATTTGTATCTAATGAGACACAAGTCAGAATCCTTTGAAAAGTTCAAAGAATTCAAGAATGAAGTACAGAATCAACTCGGCAAGAGCAATAAAATGCTTCGATTAGATCGAGGAGGTGAATACTTAGGCCGAGAATTTCTTGATCTTCTAAAGGAGTGTGGTATAGTATCACAGCTCACTCCACCGGGTACGCCTCAATGTAATAGTGTATCCGAAAGGAGGAATAGAACCTTGTTAGACATGGTTCATTCGATGAAGAGTCAAGCTGACGTTCCTTCTTCTTTTTGGGGACATGCATTATTGAGTGTTGCATTTATACTTATTCGTGTTCCATCTAAATCCGTCGAAAAGACACCATATGAGATATGGACTGGGAGGCGTCCCAACTTGTCTTTTATGAGAATTTGGGGTTGTGAGGCTTACGTGAGACGTGAAGCATCAGATTAGCTCGGCCCTAAATCCGACAAATGCCTCTTTGTAGGATACCCTAAGGAAACTAAAGGGTATTATTTCTATAATCCTTTAGAGCACAAAGTGTTTGTTGCTCGGCCTGCTATTTTTCTAGAAAGAGAATTTATTTCTAGAAGAATCAGTGGGAGGAAAATAGAACTCAAAGAAGTTCGAGATATAGAGGCTGAGATGGAACAGGGACAGGAACCACAAGAAGTTATGGATGAGAATCCTCTGCCTGTAACACATAGACCACGTAGGTCAGATAGAATTCTGCATGAGCCTAAGAGATATGGATTTCTTATGACTCATACTGGAGACGTGATGCTCATATAAGAGGATGAGCCCACTTCCTACCAGCAGGCTATTACGGGTCCAGACTCTAAGAAGTGGCTAGAAGCCATGAATTCGGAGATGGAATCCGTGTATGAAAACAAGGTATGGACCTTGGTTGATCTACCTGAAGAGGTAAAACCCATAGGGTGCAAATGGGTCTTTAAGAGAAAGACCGACATGGATGGTAATGTGATTACCTTTAAAGGGCGATTGGTTGCGAAAGGTTTTAAGCAAGTTCATGGTATTGACTATGATGAAACTTTCTCACCAGTTGCCATGGTTAAATCCATCCGGATTCTATTGGCTATAGCAGCATACCATGATTATGAGATATGGCAAATGGATGTCAAGACCGCTTTCCTTAATGGAAATCTTTTAGAAGATGTGTACATGACACAACCTGAAGGTTTTGTCACTCCAGAAAATGCTAACAAGGTATGCAAGTTGCAAAGATCCATTTATGGATTAAAACAAGCTTCTAGGTGTTGGAATCTTCGTTTTGATGAAGTAATCAAACAGTTTGGTTTCATTAAAAAAGAAGATGAGCCATGTGTTTACAAGAAGGTTAGTAGGAGCACTATCGTTTTCTTGTTATTGTATGTTGACGACATTCTACTCATTGGGAATGATATTCCGACACTACAGTCTATAAAGACTTGGTTAGGAAAGAATTTCTCAATGAAGGACTTAGGAGAAGCTGCCTACGTGCTAGGTATAAAGATCTATAGAGATAGATCCAAAAGGCTTCCTGGGCTAAGTCAAAGTACATATATTGATAAGGTGCTAAAGAGGTTTAGCAAGCAAGATTCCAAGAAAGGTCTCTTGCCCATGTCACATGGCATATCTCTCTCAAAGAATCAATGTCCTAGTACGTCTAAGGAGAGAGAGCGGATGAGTAAGAACCCTTATTCTTCTGCAAGAGGATCCATCATGTATGCCATGCTATGTACTCGACCGAATGTCGCATATGCTTTGAGTGTCACAAACAGATTTTAATATGATTTCGGTGAAAGTCACTGGACAGCGATTAAGAACATCCTTAAGTACTTGAGAAGGACTAAGGATGCATTCCTTGTATATGGGAGCGTTGATGAGCTTGTTGTAAAAGGTTACACAGATGCTAGCTTCCAAACTAACAGGGATGACTTTAGATCGCAGTCAGGTTATGTGTTTTGTCTTGGAGGTGGTGCTGAATGCTAGAAGAGTTCAAAGCAAGAGACAGTTGCTGACTCTACAATCGAGGCTGAGTACATTGCTGCCTCAGATGCTGCGAAAGAGGCTGTTTGGATCAAGAAGTTCGTAACTGAACATGGGGTGGTTCCGAGCATTCACAGTCCGATTGAGCTCTATTGTGACAACATTGGGACATTCGCACAGGCTCAAGAACCTAGATACCACCAAAGATCCGAACATATACTTCGACGCTATCATCTTATTACAGAGATCATAGAGAGAGGCGATGTCAGGCTGTGCAGAGTTCCTTCTGAGAAAAATGTAGTAGATCTTTTGACTAAAGCCGCTCACACAGCAGAAGCATGATGGTCATTGTGCATTCATTGGTATTAGATACATGTATGATTGGCTTTAGTGCAAGTGACAGATTGTTAGTAATATGCCCAAAAGCCAATCAATGGATGATTGTAGTCATGTATATACATTAAGGTTAATCCAATAAATATGTTTATGAGATAAACGCTTGCACATATTTATAACCCTAGAATATTACATATTCTTAAATGTCCCTAGTCGATTATTATTATGGATGGGTTGTAATAATAAATTAAGACTAGCGTATGTTGGGAATTATATGAGATATGAATTCTACATACGGGTACAAGTTAGAGAACTTGTGGACTGGACCAACCCACATAAGAACACTACATGGAACGTTATATGATTGTCATTAGTGGTTCTTATATGTATTGTCCTTAGACCTGAGATCGTCAAGGTTCCCAACATATGAGTCGTATACTTTGATATTATTCCTAGTCACTCGTAACTGAGTAGACGTAAGGGTAATCATTGGGTATATGACGTAATGTGTAGTGGATTTTGTTCGATCAAGATGGGATTCGTCCAACCCATATAATGGGTATATTATCAGATGGGCCTCTTGATAGAGTTGAACTGTAAATGGGTGGCCACGCTCGGATTATATGATATGGTGATATAATGAGTATCCGGTTTTACACAGTTAACTCGGGGATCAAGAAACTAAGATTAAACATATACGAGATTGACGTTTTCCATGTCTCGTGTTTAATCTTGATAATGGGACGAAAGGACGATGACATGTTTGCGAGGCATATGAATCAGTACTAATCTTGTCGTTTGGGTAGCAATGATGTGTTGCTAGACGCCGCTCTTTGCTTATAATTTGTAAAATGAGATTTTACGATTATTGTCAAACGTTAAAAGTGCCTACAGGGTCACACACAAAGAATCGTTGATTCGAGCAGGTGGTTGAACCGTGGTTGGACCATGGTTCGACCAGGTATGGTTGGACCATGGTTCGACCAGGTATGGTTGGACCATGGTTGGACCGTGGTTGGACCAGGGTCGTTTTGGGCTGGTTTGGTTCACTAAATATCTGATTTATTGAATCATAATTAGTGCCATGTGATGTATAATCCCACCAAGAGTTAGTGGAGACATAATTAGCTAAAAGCTAATCATGTTGGCCAAAGGTATTGGCCACTTTGTCCTTTGCTTTTGTGAGTGGGATTAGACTAAGATAATCTGATTATGCTTTGGGTATCCATCACTTTTGAGCCTTGAGAGTGTCTTGAGAGTTCTTGTGAATTTCAGACCATACACACTTTCTTTGTGAAAGAAGAAAATACCACAAACACTAGCTTCCGAAACCTGCTGCTAGCACATCAGTTCGGGGCTGCTCGGGTTGGTAATCGTGTGACGATTCCAACTAGTTATCACGGTTCGTGTGGATACCATAGAGGAGCGGGATTGCTGTCCGGCTCTAGCTGATTTGGCACAACAGTTGGGTGAAAGACCTCAACCATACAAGGTACGAAATTTCTGTTGTTCGGTTTAGCTACTTCACTTGGATCCTCCATGTGTTTCCGGTTTTTCGCTGCGCATTTTATTGCAGATGAGTGTCATGTTTGCATGCCCGGTAACTTACACCACTCACATGCTAATATATAAGTTTGGATGCATTTGTAAAGTGTTGTAAAATATATCTGAATGATGTAGGTTGTCATGTTTTCTTCGTTCAGAATCCATTCAAATTATTCCTTTTTATCAATTCAAATTGTTCCTCTTTTCTATTAAAATTACCATAAAAAGTATGAAATAGGCAAAATATATAATTAATTCTGCAGGCCATGTTTAAATAGGCTAACATCTCTGGAGGATCCATATTTTATCGGCGCAAACTAAATATTTACCTTTAACCCAAAATTAAATAAATAACAAAGGGCAAAAATAAATAGAAAGAAACAACAAAATAAAATATCGTTATCATACCTCGTTAAACCACAAACATATTCATACCAATAATCAAATCATCTTGTCAATCAAAGACAAATAAAATATGTTCATAATTCAAATATAATAAAATAAATCATGAGTCAAATTTGGATGTTCATAGCTGGAAGGAAGATAGATGGATAGTTGACTTGTATTGGAGGAGGTCTTTATTTTCATGGGAGCAAGGAGAGGTTGATGAGATTAATATCAAACTTGTAGGATTCAGGATTAAGGAAGGTGTGAAGGATGCATGGCATTGGTATCGAGACAAGAACGAGATTTATTCTGTAAAGGATGGATACAAGGTTCTTGTTGCTGCGTCTTCTTCTCGATTCTTGATGCCGAATGTTTGGCTCGCCTTAACACCACCCAAGATAGAATATTTTCTTTGGATGATCTTCCATTATGGTATTGCTACCAGTGGCAGATCCCGGGGGGGAGGGGGGCTGGGGGGGGCGCAAGCACCCCTAGGATCCAAGATATATATATGTGTATATTGAAATTTATCAATATTCTGGTTGTGGCTTGGTGGTTGCAGGACGTTAGTTTTTCCTCAAGGTTCAGGGTTCGACTCTGTGTTTCGTTATAAATTTATTAGAGTAGCGATTTCGCCCCCCCTAAATTTTTTTTCTGGATCCGCCCCTGATTGCTACTAAGTCTGCTCTGCTCCACCATAGTATCATAAGCATCGAGAATGCTACGCGTGCTTTCTGTTTGAAAGAGATTGAGTATCGGGAGCAATTGTTCCTCCATTGTAGAAATTTATGGCTCCTATGGAATAGAATGTCTTTGGTGGGGAATCCGTGAGTGTTCACCTTGGTTTATCGAAGATCTGTTTGTTCAATGGGCTGAGTTTGCAGGGAAGTTTACAGCCAAATTGTCCTGGATGGTCATCTTATATGCTACTTTATGGAGTATATGGTTATGCATAAATAAGAAGGTTTATGATAAGGTGGATGCAAATTGGGGTCGCGTCTTTGGCATCATCCTTCTCAGATCTTTGGCTTGGATTAAATCCAAACAGCCTGAGTTCCCATATAATCCTTGTTTAACTGTCCTTTAGGAATTTGTTTTGTATCAGGTGTAGGACTCTATTTTGCTAGGTTCTGTTTTGCTCTGGGCGTAGGGAATAGTATCTTTTTTTTGGTCTCCCATCCGGTGTCCGGAGTTTTGCCCCGACTAATCCGGCCGACCTGGGTTGCGCACCTGGGTATGGTGGGTGAGTCTCCCAATGAGAATTTTCTGCAAACACGAGGACTCGAACCCAAGATCTTGCTTAAGCGGAACCAAGCCGCTTACCACTTGGTAGGGAATAGTATCTGAAACGACCGCATCCCAAAAACGACAATACAAAGTATAAACAATTATAAAATGTCCAAAATGCCCTTAAAACTAGGGATGCCAAACTCTGTGCAAAAAACATCAACTCTGTTAGTGTAATATGCCAAAAAGCCAATCAATGGATGTTTATTTGTAATCATGTATACAAATAAAGGTTATTCCAATAAATATGATTATGAAATAATCGCTTGCACATATTTATAACCCTAGAATATTTATATATTCTTAAAATGTCCCTAGTCGATTAATATTATGGATGGGTTGTAATAATAAATTAAGACTAGCGTATGTTAAGAGTTGTATGAGATACGAATTCTATATATGAGTACAAGTTAGAGTACTTGTGGACTGGACCGACCCACATAAGAACCCTACATGGAACGTTATATGATTGTCATTAGTGGTTCTTATATGTATTGTCCTTAGACCTGAGATCATCAAGGTTCCCAGCATATGAGTCGTATATTTTGATATTATTCCTAGTCATCCGTAACTAGGTGGTCTTAAGGGTAATCATTGGGTATATGATAAATGTGTAGTGGGTTTTGATTGATCAAGATGGGATTTGTCCAACCCGTAACGGGTATATTATCAGTTGGGCCTCTTGATAGAGTTGAACTGTAAATGCATGGCCATGCTCGGATTATATGATATGGTGATATCATTAGTATCCGTTATACACAGTTAACTCAGGGATCAAGAAACTAAGATTAAACATATACGAGATTGAAGTTTTCCATGTCTCGGTTTAATCTTGATAATGGGACGAAAGGACGATGACATGTTCCGAGGCATATAGAATCAGTACTGATCTTGTCGTTCGGGTAGCAATGATGAGTTGCTAGACGCCGCTCTTTGCTTATAATTGTAAAATGAGATTTTACAATTATTGTCGAACGTTACAAGTGCCTACAGGGTCACACACATAGAATCGTTGATTCGAGCAGGTGGTTGAACCGTGGTTGGACCATGGTTCGACCAGGTGTGGTTGGACCAGGGTCGTTTTGGGCTGGTTTGGTTTAGTGATTGACAGAATTATTGGACCAAATTAGTGCTGTGATGAGTGTTTGTACATTAGTGGAGACATGGTTATGTGGAGACATAATCATATAAGATAATGGGCCATCGTGTTGGTCATTATCCCATTGTCTCATAGCACGAATTGGGGGTAGAGTAATCAGATTACTCTTGACCCTTCTCACTCTCTCTTGCCTTCTGAATTCTGGGTTTTTCAGAGCAAGAAACGCACACATTTCTTCCTCTCTTCTTTTTTAAAGAAAGAGATACCATAAACACCAAATATAGCTCCCGGAAATCTGTAGCTAGCACCACGGTTCGGGAGTGCTCGGGTTGGAGATCGTGAGACGGTTTCCAGCTGTGATCGACGGTTCGTGTGGATACCGTAGAGGAGCAGGATATCCTTCCGGCTCTAGCAGATTCGGTTCTTCAGTTAGGTGAAAGATCCTAACCGTTTCAGGTACGTTTGTTTTGTTGTTCGGTTTAGTTGCTTCACATGGATCCTTCATGTGTTTTCGGGTTTCCGCTGTGCATTTGTTAGATTGTCTATTTTGCTTGACCGGAAACTTACAGTGGTAGCGGAGCCTCTTGTGAAGTTCTAAACCGAATTTATGTGCATATGTTTGATATGTTCTGTAAATATACATGATATGTTCTATGTGATAAAGCATGATCATGATATATTGTTTTCATTATGTATATGTGATATATATGTTGATGTTGGTTTGTGTCAAAAGTGTTTTGACAACAAGAACTTGATTGTTATGTGATATCAATCAAGGAGTAATTGGCAGTAACTCGAAGGGGTTCGAAAAAACGAAAATCGATCGTCGGTTTTCGGATGGAACGATTGTCGTTCATGTGTAGCAGGGCCAGGACATCGATGTTCATCAGATGGACATCGATGTCCACATGAAATTAGCCTTGGCCGAGCCCACTGGACATCGATGTTATGCGGCATAACATCGATGTTCCATGAAGGTTGGCCTTGGCAGAATCCCACGAACATCGATGTTCAAGATTGAACATCGATGTCCAAGAGCCCTGTGAGCTTGGTTTGAGATCCAGAGACCAATGGACATCAATGTTCTGGCAGGACATCGATGTCCTTGTGTTCCAGAAGTCTCAAAAATCGATGTTTCGCGGGTTGTAGGTTGTAAGAAGTGTGCCTTTTAAAGGTTAGACATCGATGTTTAAAACTACTGCCAAGATTTTGGACCTTCGGAACTTTCCAACATCGATGTCCAAGAGTTGAACATCAATGTTCTTGAGTTCCAGAGGCCAATGAACCTTCGGAACTTTCCAACATCCATGTTCAAGAGTTGAACATCGATGTTCTTGAGCTCTGCCAAATAGTTTGGACTTCTAGAGCCTCAAGGACATCGATGTTCATGACAGGACATCGATGTCCTTGTGTTCCAGAGGCCAAATGACATCGATGTTCATGACAGGACATCGATGTCCTAAAGTACCAGAGGCCAAATGACATCGATGTTCCAGATAGGACATCAATGTCCATGCGCATTACCAAGGTGTTGGGGAGAATCAGATTCTCAAAGACATTGATGTTCACTTATGGGCGTCGATGTTTACATGTATTTTTGGTTTCCAAATTTACATAACATCAATATATGGTTTGTTGATTATATGCATGTGATGTATGAACATATGTTGATGTAAATATTAAGTTCTTAGTTGCCTTCCTTGATAAGCACTCATCATTGCTTAGATCAACACTTGGTAGGTTTTGCCAAAGCAAGGTGCCAATGTTTATCCTAGCAAGGTGCGACTGGATAATTGTAATATCTGAACTACTTATTGTGGGTTTGGACTTAACTAGGTCATCTTAACAGGATTAAGGACTTAGAGGCAAGGAGTTGAGAAATGTCTATAAGATAGACAAGAACAAGTGTTGTTCGCTCAACTATCCAAGAGTTACATGAGATGTGATTGACAAGAGTTGTCTACCTAAATAGCTATGACATAGGTGATCAACCAAAACTGACTTATCTTGTAGTAAAATATGGATCTTGGCCTACTTATCATTTTTTATTCATAGTAGGAGCATCATTTAACAGAATTTCTTGTTAATTGATTTTGTATGCATGACACTTATTTGTGTGAGTTGATCTTTGTTGTAGAATTTCCATGGCACAAAACACTAGCACAATGTCACTGTGATCTGTCCTTGAGAAGGAAAAGTTGAATGGGAATAACTTCCTAAAATGGTATCGCAACTTCAGGATAGTCCTCAAACAAGAAAAGAAGTTGTATGTCCTCGAAGGGCCTGTTCCCAATGAACCGGCGCCTAATGCTCCAAGGGCAGAAAGGGATGCTTACAAGAAGCACCTTGATGATGCATTAGATGCAGCATGCCTCATGCTTGTTAACGTGGACTCTGAGCTTCAGAAGCAACATGAGAACTTGGGTGCATTCGATATGATCGAACACCTGAAAATGCTCTTTGAAGAGCAAGCAAGGCATGAGAGGTTCGAGATCTCTAAGGCATTGTTTCAATGCAAGATGGCTGAGTCATCACCCGTGAGACCTCATGTGCTCAAAATGATTGGATACATTGAGAGCCTTGAGGGTCTTGGTTTTCCTTTGCAGAAGGAGTTGGCTGTTGATCTAGTCCTGCAATCGTTGCCGGATAGTTACAACCAATTTGTCATGAACTTCAATATGAATCATCTTGACAAATCATTGCCTGAGTTGCTTAACATGTTGGGAATAGTTGAGCAACAAATGAGGGCAAACAAATCCAACATTATGATGATTGGAAAAGGCAAAGGAAAGGGTAAAGCAAAGTTTAACAAGAAGAAGAAATGTGCCAAAAAGTTTGGTGCATGTGCATCTTCTTGTGATCATGTGCTGAAACCCAAGGGTGGTATTGCAAATGAAGGACATTGTTTCCATTGCAATAAACCGGGCCATTGGAAGCGTAACTGCCCTATTTACCTTGAAGAGGTGAAGAAAAGGAAGGGAAGTGAGACTTCCACTTCAGGTATTTTCGTTATAGAAGCTAATATCTCTATCTCTGCATCATGGGTATTAGAAACTGGATGTGGTTCTCACATTTGTGTAAATGTGCAAGAACTAAGAAAGAGTAGGAGATTGGCAAAGGGTGAGATAGACCTACGCGTCGGAAATGGAGCAAGGGTTGCTGCATTAGCCGTAGGGACTTATTATCTATCTTTACAAAGTGGTTTGGTTTTGGAACTTGATGATTACTATTATGTACCTACTATAAGTAGGAATTTGATTTCTGTTTCTTGTCTGGACAAGAAAGGCTTTTCATTTGTAATAAAGACCAAATGTTGTTCTATTTATTTCAATGATATTTATTATGGTGGTGCATATTTTAGAAATGGTTTGTGTGAAGGCCCTCTCCCCGAGGGACCCACCATATTCAGGTATTGTTACATCACATCCCTCAGCCCACACCTTTTCAAGGTTTAATCCTTTACCATGCTGCAGCACTAGGGATTCGAACTCGGGACGTGATGCTTTTTATCCCCCTCAAGGAGAGCACCTTCACCAACTCTGGATGTGAGTCATGTTTATTAGGCAAAATGACAAAGGCTCCTTTTGCCGGTAAAGGTGAGAGAGCTTCAGACTTGTTAGGTCTAATACATTCTGATGTATGCGGACCTATATCTACACTGGCTAGAGGTGGTTTTCAATACTTCATTACATTTACTGATGATTACAGTAGATATGGCTATGTGTATCTTATGAGACACAAGTCAGAATCCTTTGAAAAGTTCAAAGAGTTCAAGAATGAAGTACAGAATCAACTCGGTAAAAGTATTAAAATGCTTCGATCTGATCGAGGAGGTAAATACTTAAGCCGAGAATTTCTTGATCATCTAAAGGAGTGTGGTATAGTATCACAGCTCACTCCACCCGGGTACGCCTCAATGGAATGGTGTATCCGAAAGGAGGAATAGAACCTTGTTAGACATCGTTCATTCGATGATGAGTCAAGCTGACCTTCCTTCTTCATTTTGGGGACATGCATTATTGAGTGCTGCATTTACACTTAACCGTGTTCCATCCAAATCGGTCGAAAAGACACCATATGAGATATGGACCGGGAAGCGTCCCAATTTGTCTTTTATGAGAATTTGGGGTTGTGAGGCTTACGTGAGACGTGAAGCATCAGATAAACTCGGCCTTAAATCCGACAAGTGCCTCTTTGTAGGATACCCTAAGGAAACTAAAGGGTATGATTTCTACAATCCCACCGAGCACAAAGTGTTTGCTGCTCGGACTGCTATTTTTCTAGAAAGAGAATTTATTTCTAGAAGAATCAGTGGGAGGAAAATAGAACTCGAAGAAGTTCGAGACATTGAGGCTGAAATGGAACAAGGACAGGAGCCACAAGATGTTGTGGATGAGAATCATGTGCCTGTAACATGGACCGCGTAGATCGGAAAGGACTCGGTACGAGCCTGAGAGATATGGATTTCTCATGACTCAAACTGGGGACGTGATGCTCATAGAAGAGGATGAGCCCACTTCCTATCAGCAAGCCATCACGGGTCCAGACTCTAAGAAGTGGCTGGAAGCCATGAATTTGGAAAAGGAATCCATGTATCAAAACAAGGTATGGACCTTGGTTGATCCACTTGAAGGGGTAAAACCCATAGGGTGCAAGTGGGTCTTTAAGAAAAAGACCGACATGGATGGTAATGTGATTACCTATAAAGGGCGATTGGTGGCAAAAGGTTTCAAGTAAGTTCATGGTATTGACTATGATGAAACTTTCTCACCAGTTGCCATGGTTAAATCCATCCGGATTCTATTGGCTATAGCGGAATACTGTGATTATGAGATATGACAAATGGATGTCAAAACCACTTTCCTTAACGGAAATCTTTTAGAGGATGTGTACATGACACAACCTGAAGGTTTTGTCGATACAGAGAATGCCAATATGGTATGCAAGTTGCAGAGATTCATTTATGGATTGAAGCAAGCTTCTAGGAGTTGGAATCTTCGTTTTAATGATGTGATCAAAGAGTTTGGTTTCATTAAGAACGAAGATGAACTATGTGTTTACAAGAAGGTTAGTGGGAGCATTATTATTTTCTTGTTGTTGTATGTTGACGACATCCTGCTCATTGGAAATGACATTCCGACACTACAGTCTGTAAAGGCTTGGTTAGGGAAGAATTTCTCAATGAAGGACTTAGGAGAAGCAACCTATGTGTTAGGCATAAAGATTTATAGAGATAGATCCCAAAGGCTTCTCGGGCTAAGTCAGAGTACGTATATTGACAAGGTGCTAAAGTGGTTTAGCATGCAAGATTCCAAGAAAGGATTCTTGCCCATGTCACATGGTGTATCTCTCTCTAAGAGTCAATTTCCTAGTACGTCGAAGGAGAGAAAGCGGATGAGTAAGATCCCTTATGCTTCGGCAATAGGATCTATCATGAATGCCATGTTATGTACTCGACCGGATGTTGCATATTCTTTGAGCGTCACAAGCAGATATCAATCTGATCCCAGTGAGAGTCACTGGACAGCGGTTAAGAACATCCTTAAGTACTTGAGAAGGACTAAGGATGCATTCTTGGTTTACAGAAGCGTGGATGAGCTTGTTGTAAAAGGTTACACAGATGCTAGCTTCCAAACCAATAGGGATGATTTTAGATCGCAGTCAGGTTATGTGTTTTGTCTTGGAGGTGGTGCTGTATGCTGGAAGAGTTCTAAGCAAGAGACAGCTGTAGATTCTACAACCGAGGCTGAGTACATTGCTGCCTCAGATGCGGCGAAAGAGGCTGTTTGGATTAAGAAGTTCGTAACTGAACTTGGGGTGGTTCCTAGTATTGAGAGTCCGATTGAGCTCTATTATGACAACAATGGGACAATCGCACAGGCTCAAGAACCTAGATACCACCAGAGATCCAAACATATACTCCGACGCTATCATCTTATTAGAGAGATCATAGATAGAGGCGATGTCAGACTGTGCAGAGTTCTTTCTGAGAACAATGTAGCAGATCCTTTGACTAAGCCGCTCACACAGTAGAAGCATGATGGTCATTGTGCATCCATTGGTATTAGATACATGCCTGATTGGCTTTAGTGCAAGTGGGAGATTGTTAGTGTAATATGCCCAAAAGCCAATCAATGGATGTTTATTTGTAATCATGTATACACATTAAGGTTATTCCAATAAATATGATTATGAGATAATCGCTTGCACATATTTATAACCCTAGAATATTTATATATTCTTAAAATGTCCCTAGTCGATTATTATTATGGATGGGTTGTAATAATAAATTAAGACTAGCGTATGTTAAGAATTATATGAGATACGAATTCTACGTACGGGTACAAGTTAGAGAACTTGTGGACTGGACCGACCCACATAAGAACCCTACATGGAACGTTATATGATTGTCATTAGTGGTTCTTATATGTATTGTCCTTAGACCTGAGATCATCAAGGTTCCCAGCATATGAGTCGTATATTTTGATATTATTCCTAGTCATCCGTAACTAGGTGGTCTTAAGGGTAATCATTGGGTATATGATAAATGTGTAGTGGGTTTTGATTGATCAAGATGGGATTTGTCCAACCCATAACGGGTATATTATCAGTTGGGCCTCTTGATAGAGTTGAACTGTAAATGCATGGCCATGCTCGGATTATATGATATGGTGATATCATTAGTGTCCATTATTCACAGTTAACTCGGGGATCAAGAAACTAAGAAAAAACATATACGAGATTGACGTTTTTCATGTCTCGGTTTAATCTTGATAATGGGACGAAAGGACGATGACATGTTCCGAGGCATATAGAATCAGTACTGATCTTGTCGTTTGGGTAGCAATGATGTGTTGCTAGACGCCGCTCTTTGCTTATAATTATAAAATGAGATTTTACAATTATTGCCGAACGTTACAAGTGCCTACAGGGTCACACACATAGAATCGTTGATTCGAGCAGGTGGTTGAATCGTGGTTGGACCATGGTTCGACCGGGTGTGGTTGGACCATGGTTGGACCGTGGTTGGACCAGGGTCGTTTTGGGCTGGTTTGGTTCAGTGATTGACATAATTATTGGACCAAATTAGTGCTGTGATGAGTGTTTGTACATTAGTGGAGACATGGTTATGTGGAGACATAATCATATAAGATAATGGGCCATCATGTTGGCCATTATCCCATTGTCTCTTAGCACTAATTGGGGGTAGAGTAATCAGATTACTCTTGACCCTTCTCACTCTCTCTTGCCTTCTGAATTCTGGGTTTTTCAGAGCAAGAAACGCACACATTTCTTCCTCTCTTCTTTGTAAAAGAAAGAGATACCATAAACACCAAATATAGCTCCCGAAAATCTGTAGCTAGCACCACGGTTCGGGAGTGCTCGGGTTGGAGATCGTAAGACGGTTTCCAGCTGTGATCGACGGTTCGTGTAGATACCGTAGAGGAGCAGGATATCCTTCCGGCTCTAGCTGATTCGGTTCTTCAGTTAGGTGAAAGATCCTAACCGTTTCAGGTACGTTTGTTTTGTTGTTCGGTTTAGTTGCTTCACATGGATCCTTCATGTGTTTCCGGGTTTCCGCTGTGCATTTGTTGCATTTAGATTGTCTATTTTGCTTGACCGAAAACTTACAAACTCAATATCTCAGAGTAACCAAAAATAAATATCAGGATACAAGAGTCAAATATAGACCAGGCTTAACTAGCCAAAGTAACACCGGTTAAACCAACCAGAACAACTGGTCAAAATCCAAGAAACCAAAACAATATCCCGACAATAATACGCAGCGGAAATTAAATAATAACAATAATGTCAATGACAAGTGTAGAACATATAAGTGTCAACTCTATGGATCCACCAGGAAGGAAATGCAGCTACCTGCTGAAATGAAAGAGTCTGATACCAGAGGTAAGAGCAACCGTCAACAAGCTACTAAAGTTCTGTAAAATCACGATGGCAATTTATATGAGTCGCCTACTCAATGTACAATATAAGTCAAACATACAGGCATACGAAGACAGGCTCGTAGGGTGAGTAAGCCACGAGCACAAGTATACACACACAATCAACATGTGTCAAATACCACACATACATGTGATAGGTGAATTTTTCGGTTATTACATTCTTATCATTATTAAGGGCCCTCTACTGTGTGCGTCGGGCGCAGTAGCGACTGGCCAGCTCCCCAGGGCGTATGTCCCAAATAATCATATATATATGCTGTATAAATATCAACACTGGAATGGGTAAGTTCCGACAAAGAAAACCACTAACAAACATGTGGCTGACAGCTCTAGGAGGGGTGCTCTCCTCAAAGAAATTATAATACAAAATCTTGGGGCACACCCGTCAGTTCCCAAGTCGCCAGCTCTGTGAGGGGTGCTCTCACCAAAACAAGTGGATAATAACAATTAACCAAAGGGTACACCCGACAAATCCCCAAGGCGCTGGCTCTGTGAGGGGTACTCTCACTAATATACTAACCGAGGGCGTACCCATCAATTCCCTCGTCTCCGTCTCTGTGAATACAATTCACTAAAAATAACAGGACCCGAGGGGTACCCTCTCTTGCCTCTCGGTGCTATCGGTCAACAGCCCTACAGTAGAACTTATTAATTATTCAGGTACGTTATGTCACCAATTATGAAATTGTATAAGTGTCCCCTCAAGTTGTATCTAAGTTCACATCGTAATGTCTCCAAGAGCTTTATCTCGGATTTCGAGTGTTATTTATCCTATATCGTTCTGTTGTATATAGTGTTCGTACCGTTATTGTCGAGTATCCTCTTAGTGTACCGTTTTGTCGTGTATAAAAATAGTAGTACCGTTAAGTCGTGTATTTGTTGGTCCATGTGTTGTGTCAGTTATCATACTTCGTATGACAACAAGCAGTACTACCTAACCATACCAACAAGTATTCGCATACAGGTATATAAGTCTTATAGAGTCACCTCAGTTATGATGGCGCTCTCTCTGTCCACCACTAGTTCCTGCTGCTCCCGAGTTACGTCTTGTGCCTAAACACATAGACACCACTATCACACAAAAGAACTAAACAAAAGCATGCATGCAGGTGCAATACAACCGTGAATTAAGGTCCAGCCCAACCAGTCTACTCTCACTCACCAAAACTATATTTCCAAGTCACGGGTCTATGGTTCACAGGCTTAAAGCGCAACTATGTCCAAAATCCTTATCCAGCTCAAAGTCCACATGGTCTCTAGCCCTAAAGCCCACTTCCCCAGAACTATTGTAAAATCCAGATATGTCCTTGGGCTTTGAGCCCATCTCTTATTTAAGTCCAATTAATCAAATTAAGTCATAACATCTCATTACTAGGCCTGGGCCCGATTTAGACTAACTTCCATTTAAGGGTTTTACCCGAGTCAAATAGACCGGTCACATGCTACTCACTCCCCGCTCTCGGTTTCTACTATGTATATTTTAAATACATAACCCAAACCGAAGATTTAAGGTACATGCCATGCACGGATATAAAATACATTAGACAAGGTACCCTTAAAGCCGAAGAACAGACTGCTACGCCAGAATAGAAACTTGTTCGCCGGATTCCGGTCTCACCTCGCCGGAATAGCATCCCGAGACGCCGTTCCTGGTTATTTCAACAGCCCAAGAACCTATTGCTCACAAACTGCTCACACCCAAGAGCGTACATCCATCAATCAACAGTAACATAACACTAATGGAGCCTAACCAGAACGATTTAGAAAGGAATGGAAAATGCAAACTCACCTGTAAAACACCGAGGCTCGGAACTGTCTGACAACACGAACCTGAACCTCACGCCTCCGCCCTGAACAACCATTTTTCGAGCACCAGCGGTCCCACTGTCGGAGAGAGTACAACCCAGAAACAGACCCCAGCCGTACACGGACGACAACCACACCAAACCTGTCGTCCAGAACAACACCGAGCACTGCCACCTGCACTGCCGGTAAGGACCCGACCACCAGCACAAGCAAACAACAACCACGAACCCGCCACCGTCCAACAACAAACACAACACGACACATATAGACCCGCCGCCATCCCGAGCACAACAACACACATCAACCACCACAAAGAGACAACGCCCGATTAAAATCAAACGTCCGAAGAGTAAGAACTGGAGAAGAGAAGAGAAGACAAAGGCGGAGGCTTACCAGAAAGTGACGGCGACGGTGACCCAGCCTCGACTTCAAGAACCCAGAGCGGTAACCCGTCACCAAGAACTCAGACTACGGCGAGGCGACAACGACGGTTCCTTGCTTGGGTGTGCAGCGGCTCGAGAAAAGGAAAAGGAAGAGAAGAGATGGGGGAAA
Source organism: Turnera subulata (assembly GCA_028386065.3). Lineage (NCBI taxonomy): Eukaryota > Viridiplantae > Streptophyta > Magnoliopsida > Malpighiales > Passifloraceae > Turnera > Turnera subulata. The sequence goes on from JAKUCV010005965.1 coordinate 43,728, forward strand.
GTGGCAGCTGTGGGTGTTAGAGAGAGAGGAAAGAGAAGATGGAGACGAGAGAAGGGCGAGCGGCGGGAGAAGAAGAGAGAAAGAAAAGAGAGAGAGGAAAAGAAAGAAAGAAGAGGGAAAGGGACTTAGGGTTTGAGCCGGCCCCAGTCCAAAATGACGTCGTTTTGGACCGAGGCGGTCAACCCGCTTAGTCCTGTCAACGCACGCACAAGGCTGATGTTTCCTTTTTTAAAAAAAAAAAATCCTCAAAACTACGTAGTTTTAGTTAAAACTGCACCCAACCTTGAGTTTCAACTCCAAGACCCGATTCTACTCCAACGAAGGCTCGATAAAGAAGGAACTCGACATAAAACTCAATAATTCGAGGTAATTAAATACCCCTAGGTCCAAAACTCCGAAGAACTCACGAGGGTAAAATTGGAATTAAAAATTCCAAAACATTCATAAATTTAATTATGAAAAATCGGGGCGTTACAGTATCTTTGTATCCTTTACAGTTATGGTCATCAATTCGGTGACCTGACGTTTTCAGCCTTTTTTCTGGCTTTATTAATTCAAATCGTTTCTCATAAAAAAAATGTTTGGATTTTATTTAGAGTGACTATTACTACTTGTTCATACAAAAAAAAAAATATACCAGCTTTCTTTCGTTGTAAATAAAACTTACAATCATGCCAATGTGGGGTTGGTCCAAGTGGTAAGCGACTTGGTTCCGCTTAAGTGAGGTCTCAGGTCCGAGTCCTCGTGTACGTAGAAAATCCTCATTGGGAGACTCACCCACGATACCCAGGTACGCGATGCAGGTCGACCGGATTACTTGGGTAAATATATACCACCATTCTCTCTTTGAACAGGAACGGTTCAAAGCAGTGAGCTTGGAAAATTATTGGATGCGAAACACCGAAATAGGCAACATTATAAAAATGCCCCTACTTTATTATTTGTAATATTATTATTATATTATAATCATAGTTAACAAAGAAATCATTAAAATTTTCCATTATTATTTTATAACCCTAGCTTTAGGTAGTTTTGTTCTTTTGGGTCTTCATGTTTAGGAAGGAGACGTCACCATGTTTTCTTTATCCGCTTAAAATTTAATACTAATCATATCGAGTATGTGTTTAGATGTTTTGTTTTTTCGGACCAATTCTTACTAAGGCAAGACATGTATTCAAAACCTTCTTTCTTTCCAGAATATATATTCAAGTAATGATCTTACTGAAAATTAAGGGTATTTTTTTTTTCGCATAACATAAGGACCGGAAGTACTTTAAACTCAGCTAAAATATGAAACCCGAAGGGTTCGCTCCTTTTTTGGTAAAGTTGGCCTATTTTTTTTTTTCGCCTAAAGTTTCATTCTTTATTTTAGATACATCTGATGTTTAATTCTTTAAATATTCTATTTCAATTTTTTTCCCAAGAATAGATATTTTATTAGTAACCAAATTTTACCAATGTAAAAATTTATTACTTAAACCTTTTGAAGTTATTTTATTTTTAACTATTTTTCTAGATTCATGCTCCAATCAAATCAGTTGGCAATTGGTGCAAAGGATATAATTAAATTTTAATTTTTTTATTTTTTTTAGCAATAAGTATTTTTCTCATTTATTTTTTAAAGAAATTCATAATTTATTCTTAACAAGGAAATTTTTTCTCCCAATTCAAGCTTTTCAATCCCATCAGACTTTTGCAACTGATGCAATGTGTGACCAACAAGAAGCGATTATTATAAGAAACTAGTTCACTACTCGTGGATTCCACGGGCTTGGTTAGTATTTTTTTAATAAAATATATTTTCTTTATAAATTTTAATTTTTTTTATATTATTGCATAGTTTAAAATTATTTTAAGAGTATACGCATTAAACTTGCTGCTCAACTAATCTGAAAGAAAAAAAAGAATTGAAACTAATGGCCATATAAAATATTAAGTGAGGTCCTCTTTTTCCAATTGCATACCTGTATTAATTTATTCAGTTTTTAAGTCAAATTTATATTTATCTATTGTCAATTTAATATTTTCTGATTTAGAATTATTGAAATTTAATTAATATTCTAAAATCAAGCTCACTAATGGCCGTATAAAATATTAAGTGGTATATTTAAAAAAAAAATAATAGAATTCTAGGAAATAAAATTCTTAAAACTAATACTACCCGATGGATTACACGGACATGGTTATCAATGAGATTGCATTTTAGTGAGCCATGGTTTGTGATTAGTGCTTTAAGCCTTTGAGTGAATAGGTTCTATTAAACTAAACCTAAAGAGAATCTTTGTGGGGGAGAAACATATCGTAGATAGATTTTCACATTGGCAAGTCCGAAAAGGGGTTGTGAATTAAGAAGTTTTTTCATTGAGATATTGTATGCACATAGAATTACTTGAAGGATGCAAATAACAATTTTTTTATACTAATTAATGTGAATAGCAATTTTACTACACACAATCCAATGACCAGTTTGTTTTCATGGGCTAAAGACAGACATACTTCCAAACCTTGTGACCAGGAGCCCAATCTGATTTTTTAATTTTGTTGAATTGTATGAGAAATCAACCTGGACAAAAACAGGATCAAATGGTTTGTGTTTTCAATCAACAAAAAAGCACACAAACAAAACCCACATGTGTCTGCGTTCCCGTCCCGTTCCGTTATAGGGCCAATTATTGGTCGACTCACTTCTTTGAAAATTTCTCATGGGGAGGTCTTGCTATGTTTTTTGTTGCAGGTGTGGCACGTGCGAGCCGTCTAGGGATGACGCATCTCGCTGATTCTATCTACTTGTTGTTCTCTGCCGGGGCCCGCAAGGACGACGTGTTGCCTTCTCCACCTCCCGTATAAGAGTATAGTACGGATTTTTATTGTGCAAATTGCAAAATGAGAATGAGATTAGGGATGACAATTGAGTAAGGCCGGGTACGATAAGTGTAACCCGGACCCGGATCTTTAATTAAACCGGATAGGGTAAGATATAGACAGATTATAGATGCGGTAGGGAAAAATTTTATTTTTTGCCAGCGGAAAAGTATTGACGGATGGGGCTTTTCTTACGCGCAAATTTTTCCATTCTTAGCTAATTTTGTTATTACATTTTAAATCTTATTAATTTTTTTAAAATAAACGATAATTTCAATGGAAATCCTATTTGAAATTATTCGTGAACAATTTGAGATTAAGTCAACGGATATGCTTATATCATAACTCAATTACTGAGATCAGGTTGGTTGTTCTACCCCACGACCATTTGGCATGAGGAGGATTAGGCCATGTGGTAATGGCAGGCATGTGAACATTGAAATTCTGGGTTGGCCAATTTTTGAATGACGATAATGACAGCAACACAACCTTCAAGGGGGGCCTGATGTTTCTGTTATCATACATCCTTAAGAGCAGGAATTTTCGTACAAATTTTTGAATACTCAATAGAGCATAAAAACATTAGTCACCTCATATCCCATGTAAACAGAAACTAAATTAAATCTAGCAATTTGAACTACCACGTCATTTTGCATACAAATGCCAAATAAATGCATCATTACCATAATAGGTAAAAACAATTCTCCTAACCATCAAGATGAATAATTTTTTGTTTTTTGTTTTTCCTATCATTTTGTAATGGATTCGATTCTTCTCGAACTGAAATTGTAGAGCATGTCTCTTTGTCTCCACCTTCTTGGCAATTTTTGTTTGTATTGAATCCCTCCTCTTGTTTCACTTGATGCACCTATTTAGAAATCGAGAGAAGAATTAATAATTTAATTTGCGAATAAAAAACTAACAATTAATTTTTAATAACACCAAAAAAAACTTACAATGGTATTGTCTGGTAAAGAGATATTAGTGATTGAAAAGTATTCCCATTTATAATTGATGTTGTAGGATGTTATTTTTAATTGGAAAACAGCTTCTTGACCAATGAGCTTCTGAATTTCAAATGGAATTTCAATATTGTCTCCACTATTACGTTCTAATAGCTCGAATGCAGATATGTTTATAAGTTTTTCCACTTCTTTGTCAAATAAAGTTAAGAAAACTTGTCCAAAACTGTCTTCAACAATAATCTCAACTTTATATCTGCAGAGAATAAAGAATAGAATATTTAAATACTTTAGGTTAATGAGAATTATAAACTACGTAGAATTAATATATTACAAAGAAAACTGAACTAACCTGATAGAAGGTAATTCACACTTAGAATTACAACTCGAGCAGGATTTTGATGGATCATCTCTATCTATTTTCTTCCAACAGTTTTGACATGCAAAGTAACACCAACCAAACCTATTCTGTACTTCTTTGATCTTTGCATGTAATGTAACCTTACGATCTTCAACGTCTATTGGCTCATTTGCTATCTCTTGAATTTGTTTTGTAGTCTTTCTGTTTTCTAGCATCTGTTCTTGAAAGGAAACATATTTGTGTGCATCAACTTGTATAATTGGAACATCGCCACTTGAAGATCCCAAACTGTAATTTATTATAGTTAATGTATGATTAAAATAATAAATTTAAAAATTAAGTGAATATTCAAACCTTTCTAATTTTTGTTTCACTTCTGGTATATCCAAATTAATATAGAATTTCGTGGCATTAGTTGATGATAAAGTATAGGATCCTGCATTCAAAAAATTAATAGGTAAAAAATATAAGTGGAAAAATAGTTTAAAAGAATTTATTCTTAAAGAAAAAATTAAAAAGAGAAACATACTCTGAAATATTTTGCACAATAAAGATGTAAAAATCACAACATAAGGATCAGTTTCATCATTTAAGAATTTCTCAGAAAACATTTCTGCTTGAACTCCCCACAAAGTAACTTGATACTTATCATTCCTGAAATGTGATTAACAAAAAAAATATTTAAAATAATATTTAAAAGAAAATGAAGTCAAGGAAAATGACAAACTTTCTTACTCTGAAATTATGATTTCAGCAGAACGCTTCTTTAGTGTTCCATTGGTTGATGCTATTAATTCCAAAGAACCGAGAGAGACAAATATACCAACAACATCTTAATAAAAAATGGAAGGAAAAAATTAGAGCCAAATAAAATTTTAGATATGAATAGTTAAAAAAAAGATATAATCAAACCTGATAAGTAAAGAGTCTTGTTGCATCTTTCTATAATTATATTTTGGTCAACAAAATCAAACAAATGCGTAGGGATATTTGTTATTTCCCCTTTTACTTGTTCAATTTTTGTTGACCCAAAAAACTGAAGTTTATATTGGTGCTTTACAGGCCGGTATTGGTTGGTTTCTTTGACCACCTTGAAATTTGAGATTTTGTAAACCAATCCCTCACGCAATTTGGCCCGAAAATGTTGTATAAAGATTTTCTTTATTACAGCATGTATCATTGAACCCTGGAAACACAAAAAAATGAAAAAGAAAAAAGAAACGGAGAAAAATGTTATAAAAAATATTAATATAAATAAATCAGATTTATTTTTTAAAAAAACACAATGCAAAAAAAATAAATTAATTTTTAAGTGTCATGTAATATTTTTTATTTTAATACTTATACTACTTAATATTTAATTTTTAATATCAAATAAAATCTCATATATTCTAGAAAAATTAGAAAACTATCACAATGGAAGGAAAAAATATATTATAAACATGAAAAAAACACAGTGCCAAAAAAATAAAGTAGGAAAATAATGAACAAATCTAGAATATTTAAAAAAAGAACACAAAGCTAAAAAATTAAAGCATGAAAGTAATAAATAATTATGGAAAATTTGTAACACAAAAACAATAAAATGAAAAAAAGAGAGAAAATATTATATTATTCTGAAAAAAATAAATACAACGAGAGGTAATATTACCACGATTTTTTTTTTGAAAATATTCAACAAAATTAAAAAAAAATGCCAAAGAATAGAAATATAACATAATATTCTGGAAAAAAACTAACACAATGTATAACAAACAATAAAATAATATTTAATTCAAGAAAATTGACAAAAATTAAACTAATGCAATGTAAAAGAAAAAGTAAAAAAATTAAATTCAGGAAAATTAAAAAAACCAACATAACACCAAAAAATTGGAAAATAATATATAATACTGGAAAAAACAAATGTAATGGAAGGGGAAAAAATATATATTTTAACTGAGGAAAAAACAAATAAAATACAAACCAAAAATATAAAAATGTAAATAATACTGAAAAATTTTAAAAGACTAATACAATGTAAAGGAAATATAATAAAAAAAAGAAAATAAAAAAAATCCAATTGAAATTAATATTGCCGTCATTTTTTTATAAAAAATTCGTAAAAATTAAATAATAATGAAAAAATAAAAACAAATAAGCATACCTTTGAATCAATTAGAACAAAATCTAAACTGAGAAGAAGATTTTGTAATTTGGTATTCAAAGACTCCCACATCCTTGAAACCCTAACTTGAATTGTCTATGAATCCTTGTCAGGGGTCAATTCATCCATTGTGTGAATATTCATTCTCCTGAAAAAAATAACATATTATACAAATTTAAATATACAATTAGAGTGTAACACAAAAAAAAGTATTTTCTCTTATATAAATTCTTAAAAATATTAATACTTACTAACATGCATACTAAAAGAAAGAAAAAAAAAGAAACTGAAAAACAGAAAACTAACACAGGAAAATAATATTTAATTCAAGGAAATTGGAAGAAATTAACACAATTCCAAAAAAATGGAAAAAAAATATAGAATACTGGATATTCTTTAAAAACTAATGCAATGTAAAAAAAAATTAGGAAAAAATATTAAATTCAAGGAAATTAAAAAAAACCAACATAATGCCAAAAAACTGAAAAATAATATAAAATACTAGTAAAAAAAACTAATGCAATGGAAGGGAAAAATAATAGATTAGAAATGAGGGGAAAAAACAAATACAATACAAATAGAAAATATAAAAATGAAATTAAAATTTTCACAGACATAAATATTTAAAAATCAAAGTAGAATTGAAAAGAAACTGAAAAGAAACTGTAAAATACAGAAACTGTATCCGAATTTCATTGTACTGACATCTGGATTTTCTCTGTATATTTTCAATTTTTTTTTCTCAAAAGAAACCATAAGAGACACACAAAATTTTAAAACAAAATAGACAAAATAGAATTGTAAAGAAACTGTAAAACACAGGAACTGTATCCGGATTTCATTGTACTGACATTCGGATTTCTCAGTGTGTTTTCATTTCTTTTTTTCTAAAAAGAAACTGTATGAGCAGAAACTTAAAAAACAAAAAAGAATTGTAAAGAAACTGTAAAACACAGAAACTGTATCCGTACATCAATGTACTAACGTCCGAAATTCTCTGTGTGATTACACTTTTTTGTTTCTTTAAAGAAACTGTATTAGAAACAGGAACTTAAAAACCAAAATAGTATTGTATAGAGAACAAAAAAAAAAAGAGAGAATAAGATTAGTACGTACTGCAAGCTAAAAAAAGTAGGAAAACAGAGAAGAATAAATGGAGAGGAAACAGTATCAAAAACAAAACCTGTACCTGTATTTATAAATATTTAGAGAAAAGAGTTTAACAATTATCTATTAAATTTATTTGTTAAAAAATCGGAACAAAATAAATGGGCTAAAGTTTTTTTTTTAATCTGATCTCATGGAGAGTTTAACTTTTTTTAATCTGATCCTGGAGGGTTTAACTTCTTTTTAATCTAATCTCAGTATCTTTTAAATGGTACAAATTTAGATTTGGATGAATTGTTTCGGAACAAAATCAATGAGTTAAAGGTTTTACCTTAACTCATCTTGCTAAAAGTGTAGTATAATTAGGATTGTTTCTTGAAAAAAAATCTGGTGGTCGAGAGTACTAATCTTACTAAAAAACACCGTACAAAATTAGCTTCGGATGAATTAGGACTGTATCATTAAAAAAAAATTCTATGGTGGAGAGTACTAATCTTGCTAAAAAAAACAGTACAAATTTAGCATTGGATGAATTGTTTTACTAATTTATTTTAAAAATTGATAATCATGGAGGTTTTTTTTGCATCTATTCTTTGATTTGAATCGGTTCAAAATGAATGAGTTAAAGGTCTTTTTATTCTGAACATGGAGTGTTTACGTTTTTTTTACTAATTCTGATAATTTATTTTTTTAAAAAAACCGGAACAAAATCAATGAGTTGGCTTTTACCCATACTCTGATTGGGATAATTATGAAAATTTTTCTTTAAAAAATCGGAACAAAATGACTCATCTTGCTAAAAGTATAGTATAATTAGGACTGTATCATTAAAAAAAAAACTGATTGTGGAGAGTACTAATCTTGCTAAAAAATCTGATCGTGTATAATTAGGTATCTTGCTAAAAAAATCTGATCGTGTATAATTAAGTTTTTCCTTAACTCTAATTGGGATAATTATAATGAAAATAAGGGCCATTCAAACAACACCTAGAACCCTCCACATGGCAAAAAACAAAGACCTCAAAGCCTACACATGGCAAAAAAGCAAGACTCTAAAAATCCTATGTGTCAAAACCTGGTGAGGGATTCAGCTTTTAATATATATAATAGATATAGGAATATAAAGAAGAGGAACTTTTAAATATCTCATGTGATGAAAAAATTTACAAAATGACAATCTTGTGAGGAAAAAAGGGAGAAAAAAATGGGATAGAACCACCAATATACCTCAAGACTTCATCTACTGTATACTCTATTTAAATATTAGTAGCTATTATGAAATTAAATTGTTGTACTGCTTTTAGGATTTAATATTCTTTTACTTTTATTTCTATACTTGACAATATAAGAGATAATTAATATAATTATTTATTAAATTGATTAAAAAATCATAAAATTTTGCCCTTGATGATTCCTCATCACACAAACTTACAAATGTAAACAATAAAAAAAATAACATAATTTTTTTAGAAAATTTAAAAAATAAATTTTGATTTATAGAAAGTAAATTGTTAATATTAAGTTATCACTAGAAGAAAAGAAGAAAATAATTTATCAAAATTAATTATAATAAATATAAATTTAACTGTAACAAATATTTGTAGGACCAAATAATATTTAATTAAATAATATACAATAAAAGAAAATAAATTTATAGGTATAGGAAAAGGAAACAAGGTGAATACAAAATCAACATTAGCTTTTCCAGGAAAATCATATCTCATGGAAAAATAACATAAATTACATAATAGAAAATTTATGTAAAAGAAAAAATATTAGCACATGTGAATAAAAAATTTATTCTAAACAATAAACGTAGAAAACTTTAAAACTGATTAAAAGGTTGAAGTCATCAAAAATTTTATTAAAATTACAAATTAGACTATATATAACACTAAAAATTAAATTTTAAATATTAAAAATATTAAAAATTATTTTAATTATGATAAATAAATAATTTAAACTTAGAAGAGAATTTTTAATATTTCAATACATCTTCTTACTCATTTTATTAATAGATAAATTAAGTTACTAATTTTTAAAAACATTTGATATTAATTTTGATGTTAATAATAATTATTTTGAAAAATATTCATACTGTATGTTATTATATCATGTGCATCGCACATGCAAAAAACTAGTAGCAATAAAGAGAATTTATTATTTATTTTACGTCAAAAGCATGAAGAGATCGATTTTAGGTTGAAAGAAATGTGGGGTTTTAACGAATTGGTGATCAATTTTTTATAATTTTTCTTTGCATGGGCCCAGTTGGTACATTCATCATATATATATATATTTTTTTCCGCATAGGATGGATAGAAAATGAAATATTGTACTTCTGAACAACTTATGTAATACATATTAAACGGATAAGCACGCCACCTCAAAATTGGAGGGTTTGGGATTGTGGGTATTTATGTAATTTTGCTGTACCAAAAAAAATATACTTCAGTCGTCGTCTGGACGGAGTTACACGAGAAATTGAAAGGAAAAGTCGTTGCAAAATCATAATATATGGATATAGTTTACAAGAAAAAATTCCAGGCCATGCAAATTAAAGCCGGTAATGCGATTAATTCATATATATGTCTCTTGTAACGCAAGTCCTAGTTAGAGAAAATTCAAAGTGTGCCAAATTCTATTATGAAAAGCTTATGAATTATATAAGAATTAAACTCTTATCTGAAAAATTGATAAATTATATCATTGTTTTGAAAATTTAAGTAATTCAATATTATATTACATATATATATAAAAATATATTATTGTTATATATATATATATTACGTCATTTACTCCATAATTGTTATCTGATAAGAATTATATTAGCTTTAGATTGATAAACTTTACAACTAATAAGATAATATTATTATTCAAAACTAACCTCTCTCTTTAAATACAGGACTCTATTTATCTATTTGAAATAATAGTCTATGTCTGTGATACAGTTTCTATTTGCACTACACAAGGTCTAGATATACAGTCTGTTTGTGATACAGTTTCTCTATCATTCACTCATTCTCTCTTATTCTTCTTTTTCTCGGCAATTCCTTGTTCGTCTGATATTCTTTTCTTAATGTTTTTTTTTACTTTAAAAAGCATAGACGTAGGAAGTTTTGGTTTCCAGTTTAAAAAGTCACATTTTTTAGTTGTTTGTTTTCGCCTTCTTAAATTTTTACGGTTCTACATTGGGTCATAAATCGATTTTTTGGTTCGAACGGTTTGGTTTGGGGGTTTTGTAGGAAAGAAGATTGTCAAATGAAAAGTTAACATGTGTCAAACAATCTACACATCAGCAATTTTACCTGTTGGAATAGGTTAGTGGGTGAAAACACCTAATCATTTCCAAACTGGGGTGCAAAATTAAAAAATTAAAAACTGAGTGGCTAAAGTCAAAGTGGCTGCCAAACTGAGTGGCCAAAAGAGGTATTAAGCCGTTTTTATTTGCATAGGAATGTTGGTATAATATTAAAATTATTTTTTGACTTTTAATTAAGCATCCTGTTTGTTTTTATATTCATTTTATTTTTTCAATCTATTTTAATTATTTTTTTATTTGTTGCAAGAAAATAATCCCATAGAGCCCACTGGAAGTGAGATAGTTCATTATTTATTTTACGTCATAAGCATGAAGAGATCCATTGTAGGTTGAAAGAAATGTGGGGTTTTAGCGAATTGGTGATTAATTTTCTTATAATTTTTCTTTGCGTGGGCCCAGTAGGTACATTCATCATATATATTTCTTTTTTCGCATAGGATGGAAAGAAGAAGAAATATTGTACTTCTGAACAACTTATGTAATACATATTAATCGGATAAGCAC
>JAKUCV010005966.1:3895-37592 GCA_028386065.3 Turnera subulata
AGCCAAAGCTGACTTATCTAGTAGTGAAATATGGATCTTGGCCTACTTATATGATTGTCTTGATTTATATAGTAGGAGCATCATTTAATAGAATTCCTTGTTAAATGATTTTGTATGCATGACTCTTATTTGTGTGAGTTGATCATTGTTGTAGAATTTCCATGGCACAAAACACTAGCACAATATCACTGCGATCGGTTCTTTAGAAGGAAAAAGCTGAATGGGAATAACTTCCTAAAATGGTATTGTAATTTGAGGACAGTCCTCAAACAAGAAAATAAATTGTATATCCTCGAAGGGAAACCGGCGCCTAGTGCTTCTAGGGCATGAAGGGATGCTTACAAGAAGCATCTTGATGATGCATTGGATGCATCATGCCTTATGCTTATAACCATGGACTCTGAGCTTCGGAAGCAACATGAGAAATTGGGGGCGTTCGATGTGATCGAACACCTGAGAGGTGTGAGACCTCTAAGGCATTGTTCCAATGCTTGATGGCTGAGTCATCACCCGTAAGACCTCATGTGCTCAAAATGATTGGATACATTGAGAGCCTTGAGGGTCTTGGTTTTTCTTTGCATAAGGAGTTGGCTGTTGATCTAGTCCTGCAATCGTTGCCGCATAGTTACAGCCAATTTGTCATAAACTTCAATATGAATCATCTTGACAAATCATTTTCTGAGTTGCTAAATATGTTGGGAACAGTTGAGCAACAAATGAAGGCAAACAATTCCAACATTATGATGATTGGAAAGGGCAAAGGAAAGGGTAAAGCAAAGTTTGACAAGAAGGAGAAATGTGCCAAAAGGTTTGGTGCATGTGCATCTTCTTGTTCTCATGTGCTGAAACTCAAGGGTGGTGTTGCAAAGGAAGGACATTGTTTCCATTGCAACAAACCGGGCCATTGGAAATGCAACTGCCCTGTTTACTTTGAAGAGGTAAAGAAGCAGAAGGGAAGTAAGACTTCCGCTTCAGGTATTTTCGTTATAGAAGCTAATATGTCTATCTCAGCATCGTGGGTATTAGATACCGGATGTGGTTCTCACATTTGTGTAAATGTGAAGGAACTGAGAAAGAGTAGGAGATTGGCAAAGGGTAAGATAGACCTGCATGTGGGAAATGGAGCAAGAGTTGTTGCATTTGCCGTGAGAACTTACTATCTTACCTTACCGAGTGGTTTGGTTTAGAACTAGACAATTGTTATTATGTACCAACCATAAGCAGGAATTTGATTTTTGTGTCTTGTCTTGACAAGAATGGTTTTTCATTTGTAGTATAGGACAGTTGTTGTTCTATTTATTTCAGTGATGTTTATTATGGTGGTGCGTATTTAAGCAATGGTTTGTGTGTTCTTAACCTTGAAACCGCGATCTATAACGTTAATACGAAGAAGGTTAGAATGAACCATTCTAATGAAACCTATCTTAGGCATTGTCGATTGGGCCATATAAACGAGACTCGTATTTCTAATCTCCATAAAGATGGACTTTGTAGACTTATTTGATTTTGAAACATTTGAGACATGTGGGTCATGTTTGTTAGGCAAGAAGACGAAGGCTCCTTTTGCTGGTAAAGGTGAAAGGGCTTCGTGTTAGTAATATGCACAAAAGCCAATCATGGATGTTTATTTACAGTCATGTACATACACGTTAAGGTTATTCCAATAAGTATCGTTTATGAGATAAACGCTTGCACATACTTATAACCCTAGTATATATATATATATATATATTTGAAATGTATATTCTTAAATGTCCTTAGTCGGTTATTATTACGGATGGGTTGTAATAATAAGTTAAGACTAGCGTATGTTGAGAATTTATATGTGATATGAATTCTACATACGGGTACAAGTTGGAGAACTTGTGGACTGGACCGACCCACATAAGAACGCTACATGGAACGTTATATGTTTGTCGATAGCGTTACTTACTGATGTGTTGTCCTTTGACCTGAGATCGTCAAGGTATCCAACATATGAATCATGTACTCTGATATTATTCCTAGTCACCCGTAACTGGGTGGACATAAGGGTAATCATTGGGTATATGCCGAGTATGTAGTGGGTTTTGATTGATCAAGAGGGGATTCGTCCAACCCATATAACGGGTATATTATTGAATGGTTTCTTGATAGAGTTGAACTGTAAATGCACGGCCGTGCTCGGATTATGATATGTTGATATCATTGGTATCCGTTTTACACAGTTAACTCGAGGATCAAGAAACCGAGATTAAACATATACGAGATTGACATATTTCATGTCTCGGTTTAATCTTTATAATGGGACGAAGGGACGATGACATACTTACGAGGCATAGAGAATCAGTACTGATCTTGTCGTTCGGATAGCAATGATATGTTGCTAGACGCCGCTCTTTGCTTATAATTGTAAAATGGGATTTTACAATTATTGCCGGACGTTACAAGTGCCTACAGGGTCACACACATAGAGCCGTTGATTCGAGCAGGTGGTTGAACCGTGGTTGGACCATGGTTGGACCGGTTTGTGGTTGGACTGTGGTTGGAACAGGGTCGGTTTTAGGTGGTTGGTTTGCTAAATGTCAGCATTATTGAGCCCCTTTAGTGCTACTTTAGGTGCTGTGCATGCTGATAAGGTATGGTGCATAGATTATTATGTGATGACATAATTTAGTGGGAGGTAGGCCAAATATGTTGGCCACCATTGTCTCCTTTAACCTTATGCATCATGTGAGTGGGTGAAGTGTGTATGTGGGTGGTGATCAGTTTTTCAGACCCATTTGAGAGCTACACATCACGTTTTTAGACACACACTAGAAGCTCAAGAGAGTCTTGAGTACACTTACACACTTCCTCTTCTTCTTCCTTGTAAAAGAAAGAAGAAAGAACACCAACAAAGACCACTAGCTATGGATGTATGGTTTAAGTGATTAGATCACTTCCTCTTCATCTTGGCATACTCTGGTTTTGTTCTTGAGAAGAGTTCTTGAGAACTTGAGAGAGCATACACACATACACCGTTGTTAGAGAACAAGAGAAGCACCACAACCAATCATGCCCCGGTTTTACTCTTGCTAGCACATTAGTCCGGGGAGCTCGTTCTTGGATTCGTGTGACGATTCCGGGAAGGTCACGGTTCGTGTGGATACCGTAGAGGAGTAGGGCTTCTTCTTGCTCTAACTGATTCATTCCAGCCTTCGTCTTGGTCTAGATGATTCGTTCCAGCAGTTGGGTGAAAGACCTCAACCGAACAAGGTACGAAATTTTGTTATACGGTTTATATGCTTCACATGTGGTTCTTGGCTAAGTTTCCTTTACTTCCGCTGCATCTTTTGCTTCTATATGAATGTCATATAGCCTAGGGAAACTTACACTTCGGACTTGTTAGGCCTTATACATAGTGATGTATGCGGACCTATGTCGACACAAGCTAGAGGTGGATTTCAATACTTCATTACATTTACTGATGATTTAAGTATATCGCTATGTGTATCTAATGAAACACAAGTCAGAATCCTCTAAAAAGTTCAAAGAATTCAAGAATGAAGTACAGAATCAACTCGGCAACAGCATTATAATGCTTCGATCAGATCGAGGAGGTGAATACTTAGGCCGAGAATTTCTTGATCATCTAAAGGAGTGTGGTATAGTATCACAGCTCACTCCACCGGGTACGCCTTAATGGAATGGTGTATCCGAAAGGAGGAATAGAACCTTGTTAGATATGGTTCGTTCGATGATGAGTCAAGCTGACCTTCCTTCTTCTTTTTGGGGACATGCATTATTGAGTGCTGCATTTACACTTAACCGTGTTCCATCTAAATCCGTCGAAAAGACACCATATGAGATTTGGACTGGGAGGCGTCCCAATTTGTCTTTTATGAGAATTTGGGGTTGTGAGGCTTACGTGAGACGTGAAGTATCAGATAAACTCGGCCCTAAATCCGACAAGTGCCTCTTTGTAGGATACCCTAAGGAAACTAAAGGGTATTATTTCTAAAATCTCACCGAGAACAAAGTGTTTGTTGCTCGGACTGCTATTTTTATAGAAAGAGAATTTATTTCTAGAAGAATCAGTGGGAGAAAAATAGAACTCGAAGAAGTTTAAGGTATAGAGGCTGAGATGGAACAAGGACAGGAACCACAAGATGTTGTGGATGAGAATCCTGTTCCTGTAACACATGGACCGCGTAGGTCGGATAGGACTCGGTATGAGCCTGAGAGATATGGATTTCTCAAGACTCATACTGGAGACGTGATGCTCAAAGATGAGGATGAGCTCACTTCTTATCAGCAGGCTATTACGGGTCCAGACTCTAAGAAGTGGCTGGAAGCCATGAATTCAAAAATGGAATCCATGTATCAAAATAAGGTATGGACCTTGGTTGATCCACCTGAAGGGGTAAAACCCATAGGGTGCAAGTGGATTTTTAAGAAAAAGACCGACATGGATGGTAATGTGATTACCTATAAAGGGCAATTGGTGGCGAAAGGTTTCAAACAAGTTCATGGTATTGACTATGATGAAACTCTCTCACCAGTTGCCATGGTTAAATCCTTCCGGATTCTATTGGCTATAGCAGCATACCATGATTATGAGATATGGCAAATGGATGTCAAAACCGCTTTCCTTAATGGAATTCTTTTAGAGGATGTGTACATAACACAACCTGAAGGTTTTGTCGATCCAGAGAATGCTAATGTGGTATGCAAGTTGCAGAGATCCATTTATGGATTGAAGCAAGCTTCTAGGAGTTGGGATCTTCGTCTTAATAAAGTGATCAAAGAGTTTGGTTTCATTAAGAACGAAGATGAACCATGTGTTTACAAGAAGGTTAGTGGGAGCATTATTGTTTTCTTGTTGTTGTATGTTGACGACATCCTACTCGTTGGGAATGACATTCCGTCACTACAGTCTGTAAAGGCTTGGTTAGGAAAAATTTCTCGATGAAGGACTTAGGAGAAGCTGCCTAAGTGTTAGGTATAAAGATCTATAGAGATAGATCCAAAACGCTTCTTCACTTTGAGTCTGAAAAATTTTCAGAGGATAGAGCTTGAGAGAGTCTTGAGTGTTCTTGAGTTTTCAGAATACACACCTTCTTTGAGAAAGAAGAAAATACCACAAACTCTAGCTTCCGAAACCTGCTGCTAGCACATCAGTTCGGGGGTGCTCGGGTTGGTATTCGTGTGACGATTCCAACTAGTTATGACGGTTCGTGTGGATACCGTAGAGGGGCGGGATTGCTGTCCGGCTCTTGCTAATTCGGATCATCAGTTGAGTGAAAGACCTCAACCGAACCAGGTATGTTTTCTATAACTCGGTTTACTCTGTTTCACATGGATCCTCCATGAGTACCGGGATTTCCGCTGCGCATTTAGTTGCATTTGATTGTCAAATTGCTTGACCAGGTTACTTACACATCTTTCTCTCCACAAATAACCACCAGTGTCACCACGAACTAAACCGCCGCCACCGTTGCTCCATGCCTCTCCTTCCATCTTCTCTTTTTCGCGTAATCCTGTGTGTGCGAGCTCTTGGTGAAGGGAAGTCAAGGTTTGGCTGCACATAGAGAAATCGACGACCGCTGCCTTTGTCGGTGCCGTGTACGGGTCTGGCCGGTTGTGAATCATGCTCAAAACTCCGGCGAGTCCACGATGCCTTGGACTCGGGCAGAACCATTCTAACGGGTAATGACCAGATTATTATTGTTTGTGAAACATTAAGTTGGGTTGTCTATTCTTATTAATAAGCCATTGACGGCCTTTGTTTTGTGCTATTTTGCTGGGTTCGGTGACAAGCATGCTACATTAGCAATTTAAAAAAAATAATAATACATGTTGCAAATTCTCTTCCGGCAAATTATCTTGCTGGGTTCAGTGATAATACGACATTCTGCAATCAGTTATCACGTAGGCATGAGTTGCTCGCATCAGGTCCTTCTACTCAAATTGCCCTTCTTCTTTCTGGCTCCTAGATTGGTTTTGATTGCTTCCTCTTCTTGATCTCCTATTGATTTCCTCCTATTTTTTTCTTCCTTGATGCTTTCCCATAAAATTTCTCCAGAGTTTCTGCCTATAGGAATTGTTTCTAGGTTTGGAGAAGTATAGTTTGTCTAAGCAAACAAAGCTTATGGGGGTGTGTGTGCAATGAGAGATTGCTCCTTCAGAAATATGTGTGAGGGGTCCTATTTATAGTGTTCTAAAAAGCCTAGGGGCATGGACCTGCTTAATGGTCAAGATTATGCCCAAAAATCTGGTCCAAAACCGCGTAGGATCAAATTAGAAACAAAATCGGAGAAAATCGGAGGTTTTGGGCACCTATGACCGTCGCTGTGGGCGGTTATGTGAGGATGACCGCCAGCACCTGGAGACCGCCGATCACCCCACGTGTCACTCGTTCTTTCCATTTTTGACTTCCAATCCCCCTAATTCAGCTCTAATTTGATTCTATCGCGTAATTAACCCCTAATTAACCCAGAATCACTCAATTACTTGATTAACACTCCCCTAAATCATTCCATAACATATTAATTACACCTTAACATCCATTTTACACTAAATCATACCAAAAACAACATTCCTACATGAATGACAATTTAGCTCCGATCTTCCACAAAAATCAGAGCTAAAATTAGCCTGTAAGAAACGTGTTAATGGGCTGGATAAACTCTGGAAAATTCATTTACTTGGACCCTTAAACCCATTCTTAACCCAAAAATAAATCATTTCAATATAATTGGGTTAAAAACAACTAAAGGAGCCTAAGCAAATGAAATGAAATGTATTTTAATGTAAATAAACCTTATTATATGTTTTACCCTAAGATTAAATCATCTCATTAATCCTAAGGTTTAAGTGCACAAAGGTTTAGATTACCAAAATACATTAACTCTACTAAATTAAATTCTTATAATGCGTTAACTCAAAATCAAATCATCTCATTAACTTCAAGTTTAAGCATGTTTGGAATCTAGTTTTAGTAAAATGTTCGTGGGTCAAAGTTGGGTGTTCACCGATGCCCCTCGTTGAAGAGTCCTTAGGAACTAAGGACGAAACAATGTAAGAAAGGAACAACCAAATTTGAATGATAAATGTGTGGCATGTGTGCCGAGATTCGGAGCATCCCATGCTCCTCTTCAGGAATCATCTCATCCTGAAGTTTTAAGGGACTGCCCTCGGATTTTGGGAATCATCTCATCTATCGAGTCATTGACAAAGAATCATCTCATCTTTGTCGGCTGGATTCTGTTTGGGAATCATCTCATCCCAAGCTATGGTGTCCGGGAATCATTTTATCTCGAGGCAATAGAATCATCTCATCTATCGGGTCATTGACAAAGAATCATCTTATCTTTGTCAATTGGATATTCAATGTTCGGTCTTGGGGAATCTTCTCATCCCTTTTTATGGTTTCCGGCAATCACCTCATCCCTTTTTGGTTTTGCAGGTACTGGGTTCACGGATTTTGTCTGCTTTCCTCATTGCGAGAACTGGGTTCCCAGCTTCTGACTTGTATGTGTCAAGGTCTGGTCATCTTAGGTTTGCAAGGGCTGGGCTATTGGCTTACTAGTTTTCCTCATGTCTGGATCCCTCATGTCTGGATTCCCTCATGGTTTTCTCTCATCTGGATTCCTTATGTCTGGTTTTCCTTAAATCTGGATGCCCTCATCTCTGGTTTGCCTTGCTTTACTCACGGATCGTTCTTATCTAGATCCCCTCGCATCTGGACACCCTCACGGTTTTTTCCTCATTTGGGTTCCCTCATGTCTGGTTTTTCTCACTCCCCTCATGGTTTTCTCTTGTCTGGGTTCCTTCATGTCTAGTTTCCTTTATCTCACGGTCTGCAGGAGCTGGGTCCCGGCTTTAGGTTCTCTCCTAATTCTCTCAAGGTCTGGATCCCTCATGTCTGGGCTCTCTCATATCTGAGTCTACTTTCATCTAATTTCTCTCATGTTTGGGTTTCTAGAACTTGGCTCCTAGTTTTTTGGCTTTCTCCCATGTCCAGTCTCTGTCATCTCTCGGCTTACGAGAAATGGGTCTCGGTTTTAGGTTCAGGTTCACTCTTCTTAGGGTTGCAAAGGTCGGGTTCTCGACTTTACTCTCATGGTTTGGTTGTCTTAACTCTGGGTATCTCCTGTTGTCTTATTGGTTTACGTCTATTCATCTCACGGGTTCTGCAAAGACAGGGTTGTTGGCTTTTGACTGGACTCTCCCATTTATCTGGCTTGCAAAGACTAGGTCTTTGGCTTTTGACTGGGTTGACTAGTTTTCTCATCTCATTCCTGGTTAGGTTCTCTCATGGTTTTTCTCTCGTCTGGATCCCCTAATCTCTCGGTTTATGGGTATTGGGTCCTGGCTTTTGACCAGATTCTCCTAGCTGGCTGGACTCTTAACTCGGTTCCTCTCGGGTTTGCAAAGATTGGGTATTCAACTTTTGACTGGACTCCCTCATCTATAGGCACCTCACGGTCTTAGGTTCGAGTTGGATGTGTTTGGGTCGTCTCGGTAGTTCTGGTTCCCTCATCATCTCACAGATTCCCATGGTTGGATTTTCTGGACCCCATGCCTCTTATGTCAATTAATTAAGTGTGAAAAATATGGGAATACGCCATGCCCCTTGAGACATACAAGGTGGAAGTAGGGGTGATGCCCTTAGTATCTCATCATGGATGGATTTTAGTGAGCCCTGGGCTTAGGATTATCTTGGGCATCCCAACCCGTGGAAAAATATTTGATCTACAACTTTTAGTCCTAGTCAGATAATCGGGCACGCCATGCCCCTCGAAATCAACCAAATAGGGTGGGGTAGCGTGCCCCTTGCATCTCTTCACGAAAATTGAGCCTTACATCTATTTGAGAATGCCCAAAATTGATCCAAAAGCAGAGAGCTGTCATGCCCCTAGAGTCTATGGGTAACCATAATGTCTACTTCTCAGGTGAGGGCATGGCATGCCTGCTATTCTACAGCCAAAAGTCATCTAAAGATTCGGGTATT
This sequence comes from Turnera subulata, assembly GCA_028386065.3. Lineage (NCBI taxonomy): Eukaryota > Viridiplantae > Streptophyta > Magnoliopsida > Malpighiales > Passifloraceae > Turnera > Turnera subulata. The sequence goes on from JAKUCV010005966.1 coordinate 12,873, forward strand.
CCATGCCCCCCTCCAGTTGTTAACCTCAGAACATGTAAGTCTACATCAAGTGATGAATTTACGGTGTTGTCACTTTTGTTGATCATTTCCCCTCAGTCAAGCCTGCCTTATCGAGGAATCCCTGGTCTACATGTAAGTGATGCATGAGTACGCCTGCAATGTGTTCATCTTTTCAATGCATAAGGGTGCCTCTAGCTTCTATATGTTCGTTGGTGTGCCAATGCTTCTAGTTTCTACATGCTTGTTTTCGGATGCAAGTACCCCCTAATTCTATAAGGATGTGTTTGCCTCTTGAATGTAAGTGCTTTCTACTTCTACATGGATGTAAGTGCCTATGATATGTTTTTCCCCTTTTCTCTCCCCTTTCCACTTGAATGCAACTGCTCCCTACTTCTACATGATGTGTTCGTTCTTTTTGAAGTGCAAGTGCTATCTACTACCACATGTATAGATGCAAGTGCAATCTCATTCCTACATGATGCGTTTGGATCCAAGTGCCCCTAGTATGATGCATGAGCATTAAAAATCATTCGAGCTTGGGTGAAGGTCAAGCAACTTGAGAAAATGCGAGTTATCCCGTCAAAAGCACAAAAAGCCTTAAAGAGAAGAATTCCTAATGACTATGAACTCATCAAATGCTAATTGTGGCCTCAGGGTTGAGCTTTGCCAATAGGTTTTAATGGATGGAAATCTATCTAATCAAGGCAAAAAGGGATGGATGAGTGGATATCCCTTCAAAAAATGAACAGAGGCGATGCTCCCAGATGCTTCTATAACCTATTTTGTTAATGATGACACATCCAATGGAGTTGTCTATCTTTGATGAGTGGTCTTCACAATGTAGAAGGATGTGGTCTGGTGTATGGATTCGTCATTGTTGGCTACTATCCCCATTTTCATTTTCTTTTCTCTTTCCCCTAACTTTTGCCTAGGCCGCCCTTTCGGGTTTCCAACCTAGCGGACTTTTTCCTTTTTCTTTTTTTTTCTCTCTTTTTTTTTTAATTTTTAGGGATAGCAACCATTAAACTTGTGCAGGGTAAAGACCACTCGGGTTAGCCATACTCGAATAGCAAATGGAGAGGTAGACTATCGATCTGAATGAGGGGTTAGTGGGGAATCACAAAATTATTTGGTCAGAGTGTGCTTAAGAGATCATGGAGAAGCATTCTAATTGATGACCGAATTTACATTGATTCTTCTTAAGAGAGGCGGACTCGATTATAACTTAATGAAATACAAGTTAAAAAGAGTAACCTCATGATTACGAAGGAGGCTCTAATACAATCAACAATGTGACATGCCTGCTAACCCCAATCTTTCCATTGAATCAATCTGGGAACCGAATAGACCGGTTCCGTTGTCGGATTACCTACATATCTGTGTATGTGGTTTCAGGTTTGTGATGATGGTGTTTTGTAGAAGGCTAAAGATAGTAAAATGGTATTTGGAGGGAGGCCAAAGGTAGCAGGGAACACTTGTCTTCTTCATTATGATTTCTTCTTCTCAATTTCATGAAATGGATGGTGAATTATTCAAGCACTGAGGGTCACCTACCTTTCTTCGTTTCTTTTTTTTTCCTTTTCCTTTTTTTTCTTCTCTCCTTTTTTTTAATTTTTTTCCTTCTCTTTTTCTTTTATTTTTCTCAAGGAGAGTGACCCTTTTGAACAAGTGTACTTGGATAGGACTCTTTTGGAAACTAGATTCATCTTTGGGAAGCAACTCTTCTAGACAAGTGTTCAAGGTAGACGTGACGGGGTTAACGTGGGTGTCGGGCTGGATAGGTGTCCGAAGGTCAAAACGGGTAAGTGTTTGAATGCGGGTGAGTGTTTTGGAATTAGCTGGGGTTGGTCGAATATGTGTTAGGTAAGGTTGGATTACATCTACAGAATCAGGTCTTCATAGTTCATTTTTATGGTCTCATAGAATGTTCTAATGGAATGCCATGAAGTCACGTATAACTTATCCCATATACACAGAAGATAAAGAAATTAAAGTTTTATTCCTTATGTGAAAAAGTACAAATGATGACCTTGTTGATTGTTGCACATGGAATTTAACCCTTGCCCAATTTTGACTTGACTCAACCTCTAGACTCTAAAGAGTAACTATACTGCCCCTCCCGATTCTTGGTCATCGTTCTACCCATGCTTAACAATTTTGCCTGTGGTCTCTACTCAACTTCCCCCCACACTTGTACTTCTCATCTACCCCCAACACTATTGAGTGGTCCCTTGGAATGCATCACTCTTATTACCTCATCTCATTGCCCCCATGTTAGCGTCGCCTTGTCATTGCTCCCATCACCCCTTTCATCATCATGTCCCACGGTCATCCCTTTGCCCATCATCACTTCTCCCTCCTGAAAATTATGCCTCACATCTGTTCCTCCACGAAAATGGATCTACATTTCTACCCATCTGAAGACCCATTTGCTTGTCTTAGCTTGTATACTCAAAACCCCATTAGCTCGGCTCAGCTTTGCATCTCGGTTCTATGGCTTCCCAACTTGGCATTGCAATTTGACAACTCGACTCGACTACCCCACGGTCCCTCAATTCAGGTCATCGATTCGGCTTGACAGTTTGGTCCCTCATCACTTGGTTCTTCTCTCAGCTTCTCATCTCGCCTTGTCAACTCAGTTCACAGGTAAGAGTCGGGGCTTACATCTTCGTCCTTGAGCAAGGTCCGATCAGGTCACCTCATTTCACCTTTTCTTGTAGATATTGGGGCTTACATCTCCGCTTATGAGAAGGCCCAATGATAATGTTTTCACTCGATGCCCCAGTTTTGCTCATCAACCCGACTTGTCTGTTTAGTTCCTCGGCTCGGCTTATCAACTTGACTTCTCATCGTATATTTCTTCTCTCTCAACTTCTTATCTAGGCTCCTCAAATCTTCACAGACAAAACCCGAGCTTACGTATTTGTCCTGACAGAAGGCCCAACCCGGTCACCTCATCTCACTCCATTCCCTTTCCATGCTCTTCTTCATTATTTCTCTCAAAACTGGGATTTGCATTTCTTCTCATGAGAAGGCTCCCTTGGTTTGTCTTGTCTTAAATGCTCAACTACCATCAGCTTGGCTCACCGACTCGGCCCGTCAATTTGGTTCACAATCAAACATTGGAGCTTACATCATTCTCCTTGGGAGGATGCCCGAACCTGCATCTCCTCTCACAAGAAAGCCCACCAAGACATGTCATCCCCCTTCTTCAGCCATAAATAATGGGGCTTACATCTCCCATCGTGAGAAGGCCCAAAGTCACCATGGTGTCTCAATTTGATGCTTCATCACCGCTTTGGCCTTCTTCTCACCTTTTGCCTTAAAATACCCCCATAACTTCCAATGTCTTAACCATCTCCCCGTTTACTGAGATTCATCGCCTTGTGACATATCCATCATCCCTAATATCTTCATCATCCCCTTCCAACTAAGGCACTACCTACCCCTGGTGTCTTAAGGGTTCAATTCTAATGATAGAGTTCATGGTGATCAGAGATCCTAGACACAGGCTTTGTTTTCTTTTGAGATATTTGGAAACAGTGGGAAAAGCTTGATGGAATATGTTTGCAAAACATGTTTCATTATTCTTTCAAAATATTCCTTCATTTTTCTTTATTTCAAGACTCAAGCCCAAAGAGATGAAGATTTGAAAAAGTGAGACGCCCTAGCTCGAATTTGTGTTTTATGCTTTGAAAAAAATGCGATGCATTGCCAAAATGTATGCAAATGTGAATTCCCTAAGACAAGGTAGACCGACTGAACATATATTCCAACTGGGAAGCAACACCAAAAATTATCATTGGCTTAGACATAAGTACTTACATCCCTAGGGTTTGTTTACCGGACTCCTCAGTTCAAACTACTTATTGATTCAATATGCAGAAGAAGCTCAGGGTATGCAGCTCGTTGGGGGCCAAAAGATTGCCGCTTGGGAATAGGTTGACCTACTCACATGTGATAATGGATATCACGTGAGGTCCAAGGCCCATTAATCCCCATCATTGCTAAGCATCAAGAAATAGGTTCACTAAAGCCGCCATCGCTTAAAGAAAGCATTCTGGTGGACTTGGATTCCCTCGCCCTCTTACGGTAGAGGCTTCACATCAATCATCATGAGTGCAAGGCACTTATGATGACACAAAAAAAAAGGCACACAAAACTCGACGATTGCACAAGGTTTCTTGAATCAACTACTTCCCTAGAGGAGTCGCCAACTGTGAATACCGGACCCAAAATCACTTGGGCCTATTCACCTATTCCTTTTCACCTTCTTCCTCGGGTCAATCCCATGTGAATGGAGTTGCCACTAAAATTTTATTAAGGGTAAAATTTAGGAAAAACCTTTATATGACTCCTTTATGCTACATGGTCATGGCGAACCAAAGACATAGGATCAGGGATTCGTCACGGATGGGAAGGTGTTAGGCACCCATCCGTATTGGGTCGAAACCTTGTGCAATTGAAGAAATTATGTGTGCCTTGTGCAGGTGTGCAAGTGTGGAAACAAATCACATAAAAACAACAAAACTGAATTGAAGGGGTAGGAGTAGAAGGTATAGAATAAAAAGGAAAATTAAAATTATTTGGGCTTGAGTCTCCACAGCAAGAGATCACCTACGTACCCCGGCAACCAGGTTCAAAGCCCAAGTAGTTCTTGACATGGAATCACAGCAATCACATAATCACCAAAAGCATCATCAAATAACCAGCAAGTAGCAATCAATAAGGTGCGCAATCAAAAAGAGTTAGAACACTTATCTAGGTTGTTGGACAGAATCTATGGGTCGTCTTCTTCTGGATTTGGAACAATGAAAATGGCTGATTCAGCTTCTGGTCCTAACAGAAAAGTTCTTTCTCTCTCTCTTACCGTTCCACAGAGTCTAAGATCATGGCGATCCGCCTTCTAGAACTCGAGATATGAGTTGTTTCCCGAGCCTGCTCGCATCAGGTCCTTCTACTCAAATTGCCCTCCTTCTTGGCTTCTAGATTGCTTTTGATTGCTTCTAGATTGCTTTTGATTGCTTCCTCCTCTTGATCTCCTCTTGATTTCCTCCTGTTGGCTTCTTCCTTTTTGCTTTCCAACAAAATTTCTCCAGAGTTTCTGCCTATAGGATTGTTTCTAGGCTTGGAGAAGTATAGTTTCTCCAAACAAACAACGCTTATGGGGGTGTGTGTGTAATGAGAGATTGCTCCTTCTGAAATGTGTGTGAGGGGTCCTATTTTTAGTGTTTTGGGAGTCTAGGGGCGTGGAACTGCTTAATGGTGAAGATTATGCAAGAAAACCTGGTCCAAAACCGCGTAGAATCGAATTAGAAACAAAATCAGAGAAAATCAAACGTCCTGGGCACCTATGACCGACGGTGCCGGCCGTCTTCCTCTGGATGACCCTAGTGCCAGCGGCCATGTGAGGAGGACTGCCAGCACCTGGCGGTCGTCGCGAGATGATCGTCGGTCACCCCGCATGTCACTCGTTCTTTCCTTTTTTGACCCCCAATCCCCCTAATTCAGCTCTAATTTGATTCTACCGCGTAATTAATCCCTAATCAACCCAGAATCACTCAATTACTTGATTAACACTCTCCTAAATCATTCCATAACATATTAATTGGACCTTAACATCTATTTTACACTAAATCATACCAAAAACAACATTCCTACATGAATGACGATTTAGCTCTGATCTTCCACGAAAATCAGAGCTAAAATTAGCCTGCAAGAAACGTGTTAATGGGCTGGATAAACTCTGGAGAATTAATTTACTTGGACCCTTAAACCCATTCTTAACCCAAAAATAAATCATCTCAATATAATTGGGTTAAAGACAACTAAAGGAGCCCAAGCAAATGAAATGAAATGTATTTTAATGTAAATAAACCTTAATATATGTTTTACCCTAAGATTAATTCATCTCATTAATCCTAAGGTTTAAGTGCACAAAAGGTTTAGATTACCAAAATATATTAACTCTACTAAATTAAATTCTTATCATGGCTTAACTCGAAATCAAATCATCTCATTAACTTCAAGTTTAAGCATGTTTGGAATCTGGTTTTAGTAAAATGTTCGTAGGTCAAATTTGGGTGTTCACAACTCGTTATTTTTCTTAACAACTTGCTTATATTTGACATGCAATTCATCAAAAGCTTCAAGTAATTCCTCAAGATTAAGGTCAGTAGAGTCTGTTACCTCATTCCTTTGGTTTTTGAAAAACCAGATCCATCCTTCTTTTGGTAAGGACATTCGGACTTGATATATCCTGAACGATTGCAGCCAAAACACACCAGAGGGTCTTTCTTGGGCTCCTTAGCTTTTGTGGCATTAAGATTCTTCCCTTTGAGTTGCTTCTTCATCTTAAGGTACCTAGCAAATCTTCTGCTAAGAAGAGCCACAACGGAGTCGCTATGATCATCATCATTTGGTTCTTAAATCTTCAAAGCGACATCCTTCCTCTTTGGTTCAATTTTGTCACCATGACAAATTAGTTGCCAATCAGCTCATTATAGGATAGCAAATTTAAATTCTGAGCGACTTCAACGGCAGTCACTTTAGGTTCCCATTTTTTGGGAAGTGACCTCAGAATCTTTGCAACCTTTTCTCTATGTGACATCACTTTTCCAAGTGATGCAAGGTTGTTGCAAAATATAGGAAAGCGAGTATCCATTCCTTGTATGGTTTCTCCAGGAATCATTTGATAGAGCTCATACTCTCCCATCAAGCGATTGAACCTTGATTCTTTAACTTGGTTTGTGCCTTCATGAGTGATGCACAATAACCTCGATATATCATGAGCAGTTTCACAAGATCTAACCCTTTGAAACTCACTCCCACTGATCCCACACAAGAGAGCATTTTTAACTTGAGCATCAAGCTTAGCTCTCCTCATTTCCTCTTTAGACCAGAGATGCATCTCTCTTGTAGGTCTGTTGTAAGGATTCTGAACAATATGCCACATCTCAATATCTTTCCCTTCAAGAAAGATTTTCACCCGAAACTTCCAATGGTCAAAGTTTGTCCCATCAAAGTATGGTGCCTTGTTGATACTTGTACCCTTAAAAGCCAAGATCTTTGTCTCTGGATTTTACTCCTTTGAACTAAGAAAGCAGCTATGCTACCAATTGTAGACCCAAAAGTGCCTAAGAGGGGAGGGGTGAATTAGGCTTTAAACTTTTCGAACTGTGAGATCTGGTTTTTGAGAAACCAAATCTCTGCGATGCAAGATGAGTGTTTAGATTAGGAAACCGAGTAACACAGGCAGAGAGAAATTGACACAGGTATTTTAGAGTGGTTCCCCCTCACCAGGTACCTCCACTACTTAAAGGTTCCTTCCTTTAGGATTTGAAACACTACATTCAGGTTTTTGCGGGATCAACCTTAACATTTACAAACACAAGCTTTTCTAGGCTAAGCTCAAACCTTTACAAGTTTTTCACACGCTAAACTCTAACCTTACAAGCTTTTCATAGGCCAAGCTTTAACCTACCCTCAAATTTAATCCTAGACTTGAGTACCCAGTAAAACTAAACCAAGTCCAGCTTACAAATTACCCCTTAGAATGTGTTTCGCACAATAAGTAGAAAAACCAGATCAGATACCAAATCTTTTAGCTCAAGTATGTACTCACATTTTGCACAATTATTGGGATAATCTTCTAGAGGTGTAAACATCCCTATTTATAGAATCTGAGTGTGGGGGATAAGCTTCTGCAACGGCTCCTTGTACTCCAGTTGGCTTTAGTTCAATGAAAGCTTCAGTTTGGTGTCGTTATGCATGCCAACTCCTTGGTTGCAAAGTATTGCCAAATCTGGAAAGTTTGGACCACCTTCTGGAGTTGAGTAGGAGTTAGGTGGGAACATCTTCTATAGTTCTATAAACTCTTCCCTCTTACTTGTTCATCAATTCAAACGGTTGGAAGTGGGATTTAAATGCTTGCAGGACCACACGCAACTTGCTCAAAAAGTTGATAGTGACAGCTTTGCAGATATAGTATCGTTAAAAACCATATGTCGTGTATGTAAGAAATAGTATCAATAAAAACCATATGTCGTGTGTCCAAGATATGGTATCGGCAGAAACCATAATTTTCCTGTAAGCGAAAATCAACCAAATAATGAATAGGGTTAATCACAGTTTATCATTAAGAGGTGATTAACCCTATCTTTTGGTTAACCACAGTTTATCATTAAGAGGTAATGATCATGGCTTGGTGATTAACCCTATCTTTTGGTTAATAACAGTTTATCATTGTTAGTCATCAAAACCAGATAGTGAATATGGTTAATCACAGTTTATCATTAAGAGGTGATTAACCCTATCTTTTGGTCAATAGAATCGAGGTCGACCCGAGCAAGATCAAGGCAATTCACGAGATGCCAATTCTGAAAATTGGGAAAGAGATTAGAGGCTTCCTTGGTTGAGTTCAATACATTATTAGGTTCATTTCCCAACTATCTAGCATTTGCACGCCCATTCATCAGCTACTGAAAAAGGGAGTGTCAACTGGATGGAATGACGATTGCCAAAAAGCCTTTGATCAAATCAAGGAATACTTATCCAATCAGTTTTACAACCGCCTAGGTCCGGTCAACCACTCCTCCTGTACCTCACTGTGACTGACAATGCCATGGGTGCCATGTTGCCGCAACATCTACCTGACTCTCGGGTTGAGAATGCCATCTACTACCTGAGTAGGAAGATGATCGAATACGAAGCTAAATATAATATGCTTGAGAAGACCTGTGTAGCACTTACTTGGGCTTGCCAAACGCTGAGACATTACTTTGTGACACAAGAAGTGTTACTTATCTCCCGAATGGATCCTATTAAGTATCTCCTAAAGAAACTGATGCCATGTAGCAAGACGGCCCGTTAGGTTGCAATTCTATCTCAATTTGACATTCGATTTGTGTCTCAAAATTTGACATATCCAATTTCTTGGCGTCACAACCTGTTAATCACAATGAAAGGTTCAAACCTCAATTCCCTGATGAGAGTATCATGACAATTATTACCCCGGTCTAGGAGATGTACTTTGACAGAGCAGCGAATAGAAGCGGATTTGGAGCTGGCATCATCCTTATCTCAGCCGATAAAGTCACCTACCCTCTATCTTGCAAACTCGCGTTTGAAGCCACAAACAATATAGCCGAGTATGAAGCATGTGCCATTGGATTAGAAACTACACTAGACCTTGGGATTTAGAAGATCCGAGTGTGTGGAAACTCTGCATTGGTCATAGCTCAAGTCACAAAAGAGTGGAAGATCAAAGAGGACAAACTGGTTCCTCATCACGGGTATCTATAAAGGTTAGCCGCCATGTTCGACGAGATAGCTTTTCAACATGTAAATAACCAATTTTGCCAATGCCCTTGCCATTCTAGTATCCATGACAGGCATGCCTAGAAATGCAATAATCTTGCCTGTTGCCATACAAAAGAGCATTAAGCCATCATTTCACCGAGAGACTAGATGCCAAAGCCTTGGTTCAAAGACCTTATTCATACTATTTGCTCTGATCATGAAATGATTGTGGCACTCACTATAGCGAGAATTGATGAGCATGAAATTACACATTTTTCAGCATGCACTGTAGTCTTTTGGCCTCACATTTAGTATCAATTCATGCATTTAGATAGGAAATCACTTGCTTTTACACCAAATTCTACTTTCCTAGCTCTTGTTAGCTTTCAGGTGCAATTAGGTCCCTTTTGGAGTGGATTATGATGACTTTGGCCCGAAAACAGCGAGGCGCTGCTGAATACCCAGTCCCAGTTCAAACTACACCAGCGACAGTGGCCAGATGCAACCTGGCAGCGGCGCTGGCGTCAAAGTCCCGATTTTTTATAATTAATTTGGAGACTTGCGCCTAAATTCAAGAATATTTTATTGAAGATCACGTGGACACTCCTTGGAAGGAAAGGAGACCTTTTGCTGCTAGATTTTGAGAAGAAAACTTATTTTCCAAGACATAGGGTTTCATAAAAGATTTTGTCCTCTATAGATAAAAAAAAATAAAAACCCTAAGAAGAGAGCCTTTTGGCCCATGGACACACTCTTTCCTTAACAACAAAAATTCATCTTTTAGAGCAGGAGAGAGAGGAGAATTCGGTTCAAGCAAAGTGAAGACCTTTAGATTTTTATTCGACAGCATGTCGCTATTGCTATCTATTGTTGTTTTTAGTTTCTTCATGAACTAAATTCCTTAATCTAGGTTTATAGGATGTAGCTACAGTTAGGTATGAGTAATAATTCGTGTTTTGGCTTTTATTGTTCGTTGTTGCCTTGATTTGTGTATGGAGAGCTTAACAGCGCACGCGGCCGGATCTCCCTCTTGTGCACCTTAGACGACCTAGCGAAGCACTGAATAAGAGAAGTTAGGAAATCTGATTGTTCCTTACACAACCTCTATCCTAACTGTTGTCGAAAGAGATTTTTAGGGTAGTTGAGGATCTAGCACCTAGTACAGCGCCTACTGCACCTTAGGACAGGCAACACTGGTGAACAGCAGGTTGTTCGGGACTAGGATAGGCCTACAATAACAGTGAACAGCTGGTTGTAGATGATATAGGCTTGGCAGCCCTACAAGGTAGACGAATAAACTAGCGAAACCATAGTTTTATTACTTAGACAGCACCCGCTGTAGTGAACCTCGGACAACCTAGGTTCCTTTATTACTGCATCTTCCTACCAGTACACGCTGTTTCTTTATTTACTGTTTATTTGCTTTATTTTCTCTGCCTATTACTCTCACCAATTCGATACCTTATTTACTTGTTGTTTTATAGCCTAATCGATCGAAAGCTCTAAGGCCAGTGTTATTTCGCAGTCCCTGTGATTCGACCTTATTTACTACAGCAACGTTGTACACTTGGAGCCGGTTTAGCACGAACAAGTTTTTTGGCGCGGTTGCCGGGGACTGCGTAAATAATACTACTTAGTGTTTTAGAATGATTAGGCTCTCTTTGCTATTTGATTTCTTTGCTTTCTTGTGACAGATCATTGACAGCGCTCACTATAGTATCTCCAGCGGTAACAGTGAGCATGGCCAACAACAGCAATAACAATGGCCTAAACGGCCAGGATAACCATGCTAGGGATGCTAAGGGTAATCTCATCCCTCCTGTGGCCGGTGATTCTATTAACCGTGGACCTGTGATCATCCCTCTTGGCCTTGTGAACCAGCAGCGCCACAATCAGAATGTTGCTGCTGATGACATTGTCGATCCCTTCGCCAACATTCCCAATCTGCCAATCAACCAGCTCATGCGGCCCAGACATACAGCACCTCATGGAGCCATCACGTTGCCCGACAACGATAACCCTTTTGAGCTGAGAACCAACTTGGTTCAAATGGTGCAAAACAAGCAGTTTGGAGGATCGGCGCTGGAGGACCCTAACCAGTACTTGGAGGATTTTCTGGATATTTGTGCTACCACCAGGATTCAGGGGTGCTCTGAAGATGCCAAGAAACTCCATCTTTTCAAATTTTCCCTCAGGGATGGAGCCAAACGATGGCTGAAAACTTTGCCAGCGGGCAGCATCATCACTTGGGCGCAAATGGAGGGGGCATTCATGAAGAAATACTTCCCCGACACCAAGATGGATGACCTTCATGGGCAAATCTGCAATTTCACGCAGAAGTATGATGAAACGATGGTGCAAGCATGGGAGAGATTTCAGGATTTAATCCAGCGTTGCCCTGCCCATATGGTGTACCCACCAGCACTGTTGGGGATTTTCTATCGCGCCATGTCACCAGAAGATAGGCACACTCTCAATGCTGCCGCACCGGATGGGAAGTTTAAACATGCACCATATGAGGATGCCAAAAGAATCATGCTTAACCTTAAAGAAGATGATGAGCCGCGCCGCAGTGCAAGGGGTGTGCATCATGTTGACAGGAACACCAATCTAGAGGCCCAGCTTGCTGTTATCTCCAAGCAACTTAAGGACTTGACAACCAAGACAGTGCAACCTACTGCCCAATATAGTGTCTATGAAATTTGCAGTGGATCTCACTCTTTTCTTGAGTGTCCTGAGAACAATTCAGAGGTGGCAAATTTCATTGACCGCCGCCCGAATCAGTCATACAACAACTACACCCAGGGGTATAACCAGGGCTGGCGATCAAACCCCAACCAAAACTACAATCATGGGTACCAGTATCAGGGACAGCAGCAGCACTGGCAAGGTGGATAGCGAGGAGGATACTCTGAACTGACCCAAATGGTGAAGCAGCTATTGGAAGGTCAGAATAGGATGGATAAGGAGCTAAATCAGCTGAAGGCCCATAACAAGATGCTTGAGAATCAGGTTGCCCAGTATGCTGCACAACAACAGCAGCCGCTGGGCAGACTGCCAGGCCAACTGGAGATGAATCCAAGAGAGCAATGCATTGCAGTAACACTCCAATGTGGGAAGGTACTAGAAGAGAAGAATGAAGCAGCAATCAAGCCATTAACGTTGCCAGCACCATACCAGCCCCCGCTGCCCTATCCGCAGGTTTATATGAAGCAACCACAGAGCGCACTGCTTGGTCAATCAAAAGCAAATCCAATGGAGGAGTGCAATGCAGTGACGCTGAGCAGTGGGAAGGAGATTCCAGATCGTGTTCCTAAATCGGCAAAGGTGACAACACCCGAATCAGAGGAGAAGCAAGAAGCAGCAGCTACACCAGCGACGCTGTCAGAGACTGAACCTAAGAAGAAAGCACTGCCAGTGCCTTACCAGCCTCCACGGCCATATCCACAAGTCTATAGAAAGAGCAAACTCGAGGAGCAATATAAAAGATTTGTAGACATGCTCAGTGGCCTCAGATTGGAGATTCCCTTCACCATTGTTCTTGATCAGATGCCTACTTATGCCAAGTTCTTGAAGGAAATCCTCACCAACAAGCGCACTGTAGAGGAGCAGACAGTGGCCCTTACAGCAGAATGCAGTGTTGCGCTTCTGAAACAGCAGCCCCTGCCAAAGCTTGATGATCCAGGAAGCTTTTCAATTCCTTGTATTATTGGCACCCAAAACTTCAATAGAGCATTGTGTGACATTGGGGCCAATATCAGTTTGATGCCATTAACAGCAGCGCAAAAGCTTGACTTTGGAGAGACTAAGCCTATTAGTATGGTGTTGCAGCTTGCTGGCGGATCCGTGAAGTATCCTATAGGAGTACTGGAGGATGTTCCTGTGATGGTTGGGAAGTTTTATATACCTTGTGACTTTGTGATCATGGACATGGAGCCTGATGAGCAGACCCCAATCATTCTTGGGAGGCCTTTTCTTGCAACAGTTGGCGCTGTAATTGATGTAAAGGATGACAGCATCAGATTTCGAGTTAGGGAGGAGACTGTGGAGTTTAATGTCCAGAAGGCTTTAAAATCCGAGGTCCCAACTAATTCCTGCTATATGGTTCAGATTCTGGATGATGATTTGGAGGATACTGTAGCTGGAGCAGCACCCGCGGTTAACACTACAGACGCTTTATTGGCATGTCTGGCCAATAGTATGGTACTTTGAGGATGAAGATCCTACTGTGGGAGATATGGCTCATATATTATCCACTACGACAATCATACATCCCTCGCAGCAGGTGCTTGAAGTGCTCCAGTGACCAGCTGCAGACGCTGCTCCATCGTCAGCCAAACCAGCGGTGGAATTGAAACCACTTCCACCTTATCTCAGCCCCTCTCTCTGCATGCATCATATCCCACTGGAGGAGGGGTGCAAAGCCATGGTTGAGCAACAGAGAAGATTGAACGAGAACATGAAGGAGGTGGTCAAGAAGGAAATTCCTCAACTTCTTTTTGAGCCACCATGAACAGCACACGCTGCATGGTGTCCAGCTACAAGACGTAAAAGAAGCGCTGCTCGGGAGGCAACCCGAGGTAAATTTTTTTTGTCATTAGTACATCCCATTAGCTTTATTTTCGTTTTTGTTTTTGATGCTATTTTTGCTGCCATAAAAAGTAGAAAAATCAGAAAACCATAAAGACAGGGGCACTGTGATGGCAATCAGCGTGCACTGCCAGTGCAACACACCAGTATCGGTAAAATAGAGAAGCATACTTGACCTTACTTTTGCATTTCATTCGCCAGCATGTACTGTATGCCATTTCGTGTGTATTTGTTGTGTTTGCTAAATGATTGTCATACCCCTGCATCCATGCATCTCACGTTTCGTTTCAAGTTTGGGGGAGTCCCTCCCTTTTGTTATGTTTCTGTTTTTTTTTATGTATTTTGTGCTTTATTTCTGCCATAGTGAGGACACTGTGGATTTTAAGTTTGGGGGAAGCAGAAATTAACATTTCTGTGTTTGTGTTTATGTTTGCGCATTCTATTCATTGCCAATTGATTATTGTTATGTATGCTGCTGGAATTTATTTTGCGCCTTCTCGATTTTATTCGCTGAAGCAGCATGCTGCAGCGCATGCTGTTGTTTCACCCGTTGCGATTTCCTGGTGATTCTTAAATTTAACACCTGATAATCATTCAAGTTCAGTATGGTTTAGTTTGTACAGGATGAGAAAATCAAAATCACTTGGGAATCGTGATACCAACGAGGTAACTTGTGCCAATTGCTCTTCTTTTAAGTTTACAGTGCCCGCCGTCAGCTATCTTAGAACCGATTCTCATTTTCTTTTGAAGCGAAATTTTTAGCATATTGGTATAATTGTGGAAGTGATATAGGCATTGTTTGCTGAGCTTGACATTACTTTTATCCTACCTGTATCATAATTTCCACTTGACAACCCCTTTGAGCCTAGATTGATGGTCAAATTTATTTTCACATACCCGCACCATCATACCTGAGCTTTTTGAGCCTTGCATGACCATCAAAGTGCTTTAAAGCACGCTATTTTTCAAATTATAGCCCGACCCTGTCTGTTTTCCTTCCTGATTCTAATTTTTAGGATGACAACGTCGTGACAGCACCCGCTGTAAGGTGAAAACACAAGGAGTTTGTCGAGATATTATGTGGAGCTTTGTAATTTAAGAACATGGAGATGAGTAATGTACTGTAATGTGATCAAGGGAGTAGTTCAAAATGAAAAAAAAATGGAGAGAGAAATAAAAAAACAAAGAAAAAAAAAACAAATCTCTCTACACTCCCTTGAAAAAAAATCTTTTGCTCTCTTTATCTCCTGCCAATCTTTTTGTGCTCCAAAGGTTAAAAAAAATTCCTGGTTTGTGCAATAATTTTTGGAAGAGGCTGTCCTAAGTTAGGATCTTGGAAGGTAAGCAATTTTTGTTATCCATCTAATTTCCTTTCTTTGTTAGCCATAAACCGACCCCTTTACAAGACCAAGAAAGACCTTTTGATCCTTGATTATGCTTTTATGCTCATTAGTAGAGAAAGGAAATTTGAATCGGCTTATGAGATGGTTGTTTTCAGCTTGGGCATTTATCTTTTTGCAATGGCATATGGAACTTTGAAGGTTAAATGGCTACCAATTTGATTTTTCTCTTGATCATCTATGTACTTTCTGCACTTTGTTGAATTAGAAATGGCAATTTTTCTGCCAAAAAGATAATTCAGGTTTTCGGACAGTGAGTGCTGTAGTGTGCGTGACAGGTGCTGCTGATGTATTTTAATTTCGAGATGGTTGTTGTAATTTCCTGCTGCATCATTCTCTTTGTGATTAAGTTTATGTTTTGCTTGAGGACAAGCAACGGTTTAAGTTTGGGGGAATTTGATGAGCATGAAATTACACATTTTTACAGCATGCACTGTAGTCTTTTGGCCTTGCATTTAGTATCAATTCATGCATTTAGATAGGAAATCACTTGCTTTTACACCAAATTCTACATTCCTAGCTCTTGTTAGCTTTCAGGTGCAATTAGGTCCCTTTTGGAGTGGATTATGATGACTTTGGCCCGAAAATAGCGAGGCGCTGTTGAATGCCCAGTTCCAGTTCAATCTGCACCAGCGACAGTGGCCAGATGCAACCTGACAGCGGCGCTGGCGTCAAAGTCCTAACTTTTTATTACTAATTTGGAGACTTGCGCCTAAATTCAAGGAGATTTTATTGAAGACCACGTGGACACTCCTTGGAAGGAAAGGAGACCTTTTGCTGCTAGGTTTTGAGAAGAAAACTTATTTTCCAAGACATAGGGTTTCATAAAAGATTTTGTCCTCTATAAATAGAAAAGAATAAAAACCCTAAGAAGGGAGCCTTTTGGCCTATGGACACATTCTTTCCTCAGCAACAAAAATTTTTCTTTCAGAGCAGGAGAGAGAGGAGAATTCGGTTGAAGCAAAGTGAAGACCTTTAGATTTTTATTCGACAGCATGTCGCTGTTGCTATCTATTGTTGTTTTTAGTTTTTTCATGAACTAAATTCCTTAACCTAGGTTTATGGGATGTAGCTACAGTTATGTTTGAGTAATAATTCGTGTTTTTGCTTTTATTGTTCGTTGTTGCCTTGATTTCTGTATGGAGAGCCTAACAGCGCACGCGGCCTGATCACCCTCATATGCACCTTAGACGACCTAGCAAAGCACTGAATAAGAGAAGTTAGGAAATCTGATCGTTCCTTAAACAACCTCTATCCTAACTGTTGTCGAAAGAGATTTTTAGGGTAGTTGAGGATCTAGCACCTAGTACAGTGCCTACTGCACCTTAGGACAGGCATCACTAGTGAACAGCAGGTTGTTCGGGACTAGGGTAGGTCTACAATAACAGTGAACAGCTGGTTGTAGATGATATAGGCTTGGGAGCCCTACAAGGTAGACGAATAAACTAGCCAAACTATAGTTTTATTACTTAGACAGCACCCGCTGTAGTGAACCCCGGACAACCTAGGTTCCTTTATTACTGCATCTTCCTACCAGTACACGCTGTTTCTTTATTTATTATTTATTTGCTTTATTTTCTCTGCCTATTATTCTCACCAATTCGATACCTTATTTACTTGTTGTTTTATAGCCTAATCGATCGAAAGCTCTAAGGCCAGTGTTATTTTGCAGTCCTTGTGATTCGACCTTGTTTACTACAGCAACGTTGTGCACTTGCAGCCAGTTTAGCTCGAACAAGATTGATCATCCAACTTATAGCCAAGACAAGTCAATTGCCGAGGGGCAGCATTGGTGCACTAAAGAGAAACAAAGTTCCAATAAATGGAACCCATGGACCATATTTTTCTCCAATCTGAGTTTTGCTCACGTCTCGAATAAATTCAAGGACGTATTCGAAGAAATTCTGACCGTCACTAGGGATGGTTTATGGATTCCGAACAGCTACAATGGAGGAACCTAATAAGATAGCAATTACAATCCAAGAAGTAATAAGGACTTGGGCATGGACTTGTAAACCTTCGATTCTCCAATAAAAATGTTGACCTACTTCTACGGCAGACATATCATATAAGCCCTTTAGTGTGCTAATGGAGCATAATAACAGATTCATCTTGTCCTCTAGAAGAAAACCTTCGAAGAAATTATTTTGATTCAACTCTTTTTTGCCCACTTGAATTGTCTATTTTAGACACAAACTAATGACAGAATATCTCTCTATTTGATCGGACTCTTTTAGGCAATTCAGGAATAGTAAAGGATTCCATGATTTTATCAGTCTATGCAATTTTCAAAAGAATTTTTTTATCTTATTTTTTTTATCTTATTATTAATTAGGGATTTTGTATATAGCTCGAACAAGGATCCTAAATTGCAAATACGAATTGGTTAAGAATGAATTTGGTTGTAGCTCTATTGCCATCGTTGGCAGAAATCGAAATACTTCAAAAGAAAAAGTGAGTCTAGGAGCAAAGGCTATAATGTGGATAGCGCGGGATTCTAGGAGATATTCTTCTATTTGTCTTGTCTTTCGAGTCTTCGACACAAGAAGGGGATGGAACAAATTCCTTTTCTTGTGTCGAAATAATAATGATTTGTGATCCCGTACGTCAAAGATTTCGATTCTTAGTTTTGCTTTTTTTTTCAGTTTATCATAACCTATCTTTTTCTTTTATATGTCTAATTCAAACTAAAATATACAATTTCTTACATGATGGATCTTCCTGATCATGCAACTAGCAAAGAAAGAAAAATGCTAAAACAACTCGCCACTGGATACGTTCTATGCGCTGGCAAGTTATACAAAAGACATGGTAGTGGGATCAACTTACGGTGTGTTGATACCAATAAAGCTTAAAGAATCATGGAAAAGGTGCATAGAGAAGATTAAGGCCCACACATGGGAGGAAACATGCTAGCTCGGAAAATCCTACGATTGGGATACTATTGGTCCACCATGGATGCTGTTGTATGGCAAATACTTCAGGAAGTTGTGCAAGGGCATCCTATCTTGCTGAAACGAGCACCGACTCAGCATAGATTGGGCATACAGGCATTCTCTGATTGTGCCAAGCACGCCAAAACTTGCCATACATGTCAAGTTCATGACAAATTGCAACATCTTCCACCGTCTCCTTTGACGCCATTATCATCACCGTGGCCATTCTCTACCTGGGGTTTTGACATAATCGGCAAGATTTCTCCTAAATCCTCTAACGGTCATGAATACATCCTTGTGGCTATAGACTACTTTACTAAATGGGTCGAAGCCAAGTCACATGCTAATCTCAATTCTAAGAAAGTCGCCAAATTCATTCGTAACAACATTATTTGTCGATATAGTGTTCCTTTAGAGTTAATATATGACAATGGTGTCCACTTCAAAGCTGATGTAAAGAGGCTATGTGTCTGCTATGGCATCAAGCACCACAAGTCTTCACCTTATCGACCTCAAGCCAATGGCGCCATTGAAGCCGCTAGCAAGAACTTCAAGACAATCATAAATAAAATGCTCAACACACACCGAAAATGGTCAGAAAAACTACCATTAGCATTATGGGGATATCGCACATCTATCCGTTCATCTACCGGTGCTACACCATATTCTCTAGTATATGGCATAGAAGCACTACTTCCGGTTGAACTCGAGGTTCAATTCCTAAGGGTGGCTCGTGAGAGCATGATTTCGGAGACCGAATGGATTCAAGGACGCCTAGACCAGTTGACATTGCTTGATGAGAAATGGTTACAAGTTTTGTATCATGTGCAAGGTTATCAAAGACGCATGGGGTGTGCATTCAACAAGAACATCAAGTCTCGAGGACTGAAAGAAGGCGACTTGGTGCTTAAGGAGATATGGCAGCCGGTGCATGATCCTAGGGGCAAGTTCAAGACTAATTGGTGCGGGCCATACATCATCAAAGACGTCCTTCCGGGAGGAGCAACAAGAATTCGAGATTGAGATGGGAACGAGATCAAAGACCCGGTCAACATGGATCAACTGAAGAAATACTATGTGTAGTGCTCAAAGCAATGTACGTAGAACTACGTAGACTTGATTTCGTGAAAAAAAAAACACAAATAGGGCAAAATAAAATCAAAAGCACAGATAAGTAGGAAGCCTGGAAAGGCTCGGTCTCTTTTTATGATGTAAAAAAAAAAAGGTCCCAAGTTGAGTAAAAACTGGAATTTATTCAATCTCATTGTCATTATGCATACTCATGAATGAAAATAACACTCGTTGTCATAAATTCTAATGCCTAGGGCGTTTATGCCTCCAATTTGTTGACGCCTAGCATAGAGCTACTTCTCCAACGGTTGGGTAGTGTCAATTAGCCAATCTTTATACTTTGGAATAGGGAGTTCCAATGCGTGTGTCCCAACGTCAATCCAAGTGGGCGCTTCCCATTCAATACTGATAATCCCGACTAGTTTGCCATTCATAGTCCCTTGAATAGGAGGGATGTTGATGCACGGAATTGGTTGTGCTTGACCAATTTGTCTCAGAAACTGTGCCAGGTTGTAGTAATGGAGAGCCGCCATTCAGTCCATTCAAGTCATCCGCAAGAGCATCTATTGCATTTAGGGTCTCGCCCACCACAAGAGGAACAATGCTATCTCCTTTGCATAATTGTTCTATATACTCGCCAATCATAATATAACCCATGCCTGGTCGGGTCTTGAGCAGAAATTCACTCACCATGACATAGGATAGGACCCGTTTCCTCCTCTCATGCCAGGGACTTCAGAGAGTTTCTTCTCCTTCCACATGATACAAGGAAATCAATGGCTCTAGATCAACGAATTCCTCGTCTATCGAGAGAACGTCCATCCACTTCTTGGATAAAGAAAGATAAGAACTCACACTCTTCTGATATGGAGCACTGTACGACGCAACAATGATCTTCTTCTTCTTAATTTCCCCGGTGAGCTTATCTTCAGTGTCGCCGATAGTCACTCCAAGGAAGGAGTCGAACTCCTCCACCATTGGGCATAGCTCCATCATCTCTGAACCAAAGCAGAAAACATGCTTCTCCCTATCCCGAAAATGCGACTGCAGCCCTAATCAACTCCGGTTGTACCTAAGAAAATCTCAGACTGAACAACCTTTTCAGATCTTGGAAATCATATTGAATGGCCTTGGAGATACTCTTCATCCAAGCTTGCACTGTAGCTTGAAATTTGTCACCCATGGTGTTCTAGCACTTAAATCTCTTCTCTTAGATGTTTATGGACGTCCCTAGAGGTCTCAGGTTCCTTTTATAGGAGTTAGGAGTCGGCAAAATCCTTTCCCATCAAAAATTGGACTCCAAACCCGAGTTGGATTCGGAACTGAGAAGGATGACTGCCACCGCCACGACAGCATTGCCGGCTGGCAGCGGACAAGTGTCCATGACCCCAGGAGTAGCCACGACCGCCGGCCCTGTTTTGCTGTTGTTTATTGGTTTTTGTTGCATCTTTCAATCCACAGGAGTGAATGCTTCCTCTTTTTAAAATTTTCTAACTCGACTAGGAGTTAAAACCATTTACTAGGGGCTTGGCACAACCCCAAAATTCATTTCAAACATTTTTTCTGGATCCACAACGGCAAAGCATGATAAAAGAACGTCTAACGTCCTGTCAAGTTCAAAATAACACAAGGAATCTACTGCACAATCAATTCTACAATTTCAAACTAGATCATTGCATGTAGTGTATGATATTTTTCATCAATCGCATGGCTCTTAATCTCTAAGTTGATTATTGCATCTTAAGCAAGATCGTGACATATTTTCAAGAATTAGCCATTGCATCTTTCTCATGGTTTTGTCATTTGCTTCTTTCGCATGACATATTTTCAAGAATTAGCCATTGCATCTTTCGCAAGGTTTCTTCATTTGCATCTTTCGCGTGAAAAATCTTCAAGAATCAGCCATTGCACCTTTCGCATGGTTTCGTCATTTTCATCCTTCTCGTGACCCCTTATTTTCGAGTATTAGCCATTGCACCTTTTGCATGGTTTCGTCATGTGCGTCTTGTGACGTCATATTTTCGAGTATTAGCCATTGCACCTGTCGCATGGTTTTGTCATTTGCATCTTTCGTGTGACTTTTCTTCAAATTCAATTCATCATTGCATCTATTGCATAGTTACTGCATCTGTTGCTAATCACTCACAATCTCATCACTCATCCCCTGCGGAATAAACTTCAAACATACATTGTCATCATCCATCAGCATACCACATGATTATTCTTCTTTCAATTTGAGTGTTCTTTTATGTTGTTTCGTGCCTAAATTCTTAGACCCTCACCAACGAGGGGCATCTTTGAACACTTAGATTTAGCCACTTATTTATTTTATTGGATTTTTTTTATGTTTTAGAGACCAAGGTTAATTATATTAATTTTTGGACTTTAATTTGCCTTAGAAACCCAATAAATAAATTCGTGGATTATTTATATAATTAGGACCAGGCTTAGCACGAATTTTCTGACTTATTTACCTCTGTTTTTCGTTGGATTAGAGGCCCAATTTGAGTTGGACTATTATTTTGCCTATTTTATGGAGAAAAGAGGATAATCTTAATCTTTGGAGTGTAGGTTAAGTAATTGAGTTTCCATGGAAAGAGTGTGGAGTTTTCCTCAAGAAAAGGGAGTTTCTCTGGTCTAGGAATACTTACTTTGCAAGCAAGAATCGAATTGGAGTCGAAGTAGAAAAAAACCGGTCAAAATAGGAAGAACCGTGAACACTAACCTGCCGAGCCATGTCCGCCAGCCCTGGCGGTCATAGAGGGAAGATCGCCACCTGGAGGCGGTCAAAAGTCCCAGAGGCGGAAACTTTTCTTATTTTTCCTTTTTTTGATCCTTGCTCTCAACCACTAGATTTAGGGGTTCAATATCGACCTTAGGATCAAAACCACGACCCCTGAGGCCCTGAACACTATAAATACAAACCTCTAAACACACTTTTTGGGGGATCTTTTGGGAGCTTTTTGCTTGGGAAAACTCTACTACTTTCTTTTCTCAATTCAATTATCTTTGCTTTTCTTTGTTGGATTTCACGTGGTGTGTTATCTAGTGTTGTTTCTACAGTAATTCCAGAAGCAATCAAGGTGGAATTAAGGAGTGGAAAGAGGGTAGAAGAAGTCTACAAACCTCAAAAGCGAAGAACGACGAAGAACACACCTTTGGTGGTAACTCAATCTCTTCTCTTTTAATTCTTCTCTTCTACTGCGATTATTTGCTTTGATCATATGCTGATATTGACTGTTTGCTTGAGTGTTGATTCTAACCCAAGAACTATGTGGGCTTTGAACCTGACCGGGGTACGTAGCATGTCTCTAACGGTGGAGACGCAAGCCAAATTGTTTATTTCTTTTTCCTTCTCTGTTTAATTTTGATTTTTATATATTGTTGTTGTCTGTTTGCTGCTGGAAATCTGGTTTAAACACTTGTACAAATGCGCCGAAAACACGATTATTGCTCAAATTGACTATTATTTCGCCCAAGCATGGATGGGGTGCCTCATACCTTCCTATCCATGACGAACCCCCGAGTCCGGCATCTTTGGTTAGCAAATCTGGTTGCTTTGTTGGTATAAAGAGTTATCCTTTGGTTTTTCTTGAGTTTTTCCATGCTAATAAAACTTAGGTGGCGACTCCATTGATCATAGGTGAGAAGGCCGAAGGGCCATTCGGTCCAGGTTCTCACAGTGCTAAGGATATTGGCCAGCTTGCCATGGTTTCTTTTGCTGATCGCACCAAAAAGGAAGTCAACCAATTCCTTTCACTAGTTGATGGGCAAAATTATTTCCTCATGAACCCCAATGGTTTTGTGGATTTAGCCAGGTTAATGGATTTATACTTCTCTAGTGACCCCTTTCATGAACATCCCCGGGAATCTGATCTTGAGTGGAGGAAGGAAAAGCACAATCCTGCACTTGCTCTCATAATGGTGAGAGAATTCTTACTAGTAGGTTTCCCCGGTACATTTCCTCTAAGTATAGGCGCACTAGTGGCCCGGTTATTCAATGGGAATAGTCTTATTCCGTTGATTCTGGGCGAAACTCTCAATTGTCTGGATAATCTCTCAAATGCCCCAAGTGCACCTTGACCGGTTCCCCTCTGCTTCTTCAGGTAATCCCTTCTCTCTTCTTCTCAATCCATTTTGCTCTATCTTCTCAACTCCTCATTCTAACTTGTTTTCCCATACAGATATGGCTACAGGAGCATCTTCGGCTGATCGGGCCTCGAGGAGACAAACCTTACTCCTCAAGGAACTTCAGGAACCATGGAATAATCGTCTCTTTCTTTTCTGTTCGTGAATGGGTCTCACATCTCACAGTATCGTTAGTGATCAAGTGGTGTGGTTTTGTGACTGGCTCGGTATGCAAAAAGTATTCCTTCGTACCATTGCTCGGGATTTTGTACTCCTTCCTGACATTGAAAGATAAACCTACTATCGTCCTTCCCGGATCTTGAGACAATTTGGCCATACCCAAACCATTCCCTCATCAATCAAACCGCTAATCCTTGGTGCTATGGATATCCGCGCAATGAAATTCGTTAAAGGAAGTTGGAATCTGCCCCAGAATGCCTATGTTGGTCAACACTTCAAGATAACATCGTCCCCTTCCTATCTAGCATGGTTGAAGAAGGATACTTTCGAGTCCAAGACCTGTATTATACTTCTAAAAGAACTATACCTGGAAGCTTTTGCCCTTATCCATCTGAGACTACCGGGAATGCTTACCGCAGGAGACATAAAAAGAACCCGACACCTATATAGATAGTTATTTCCCACATTCACAATATTTGCAAATAGATGAGTGAACAAACTCCCCTTTATCCATGTTGATTAATCTTTGAGCTTCTATTAATAGAAGAAAAGGCCGGACCCAGGTTGAGATTCCTACGTATTCATGCGTGTCATTTTCTTCTTTTCTTTTTCTTTCCTTTTTTTCTTTTTTTCCCCGAGTTTCCCACCTTTTTTCTTCTTTTTTTCCTTTTGTTTGTTTTTTTTTTTGACTTCCTTTTTCTTCTTTTTTTTTTCTTTAGTTTTTTTTCAAATATATGAAATAAAACACCCGTGTCCCAATTTAACAATAAAATACTTAAACAAGGAAATTCCCAAAATACCTCTGAAAGCCCGGGACACGAAAACCAATATAAACAATATCCAAAATTCTCAATAAAACGAGATGTCAAGGAGAACATAAAAATCCGGCTTAACAAGCCACAAATCAACCCGGCATCCTGCCGAAACATCATCAAAACATAAACCCGGCAACCCGCCGATAATGTAATCCAAAATCAATAGACATCTCAATAAAAATCCAATGCAGCGGAAGAAATAAATGGAATAAAAATATGAGAAGCAAAACAGTATGCATGCCGACACTATGGATCCAACCGGGAGAACAAGCACGGCTACCTGCTGGGATGTCCACGTCC